>PVIR01013496.1:0-42171 GCA_004026965.1 Petromus typicus
TCTATCTGTATCTCTCACTTTTCATTTCAGAGATAGAACTTAACATGTTGCACTTGCCAAGTAGGCACAGTGCTTTTGAGCTAAATCTCAACCCATTTTCTCTTCATTTCTAATTTGTTTATTATTTGCATATGTCTCTATCTGATCATGGAAATATGTATGATAAGGTAATTTTGACCATAGCTCCAAATATACTATGAATATTTAGGACAATACCTCTAACCACTGAAATAAGTATAAAATAGCATTTTATTTCTTCCTGTAATTACCTGCTACTCAGTCTTACAGTTTCAAATATCATTTCTCAAAAGATTTATTTCACTCGTGATTTCCTTTGTCTTTTCTCCCAACAGTTCCCATTTGTAATAATTTTATGCTTTGTTCAGTTTGCATTATTCTCTCTGCTTTTCACTTCCATTTTATGGGACGATGTCTGTGTTTAACAAGGTCTAAAGTAGTATTTCTCATTCCGTGTATTCAGTAAAAATGAGAATCACGATGCATTGAGTACAGGTACAAATTCTCAATGTTGAATTTGATCATAATGTATGTACAAAATGTACCAGTGATATCAATTAAAATGTTATTTAGTTAAAGTGCGTGTCATATTCACAAATATTTGATGTTGATTCAATAGCATAGAGAATGCAGATGTAGTAGTGGGAATAGGATTCTAGAATTTACCCTTTCTAAAATGTCATTTACTTTTAAGAAATTCACAGCTCTCCTTCTACCTGAGTTATCTCTTCAACAATATTTTAAAAATAACTTCTCTAAAACTCCTGTGATTGTAAATTGTGATTTGTCAAGTTGATTGCCATAGAACAGCCTGACATGCAAATCAGGTTCTGTGTATATCAGTGAATGACTGATATGTGAGCTGCAAAACTGAGAAGGGGGGACTCGACCCCTGTGTGGTAGCACCAACCAATTGACTCCCACCCTGAACTTAGTAAAAAGAGAAAGAAGGAAGTCCTCCCTGTACTTCTAAAGAGCCCAGTCTTTGCCATCACCCTCAGTCTTTGCCTACAGTTCCTTTAGGGTACTAGTCCAGACTCTCCAGCCTTCCACTGTAGACTGTGACTTTCTAACATGGACACTCACCCTGGACTCTTCATGAACTCCAGGACTTTGCTTTCACTCGGATCTTTTGGCTCCTCAGGTGGACACAGAATCATTTTACCCCTGATTCCACAGAGTTCATTGTATGCCAGCTTTGCAAATACATACATATATATATCATATATATATATATATAATACATATAATATATATCATATATATATGTATTATATATATATATATGATATATGATTTCAGGATGGAGAATCTAGGTGCTGTTTAATATGCAACTTCATTTATTGTTATACTTTTAAAAAGGAAGATTTTAGAGTGAAAATTATAAAAGTTTGGGAAAAACACACATCAATATGCAAACAGTGAAAAATCTAGGTGGCTTTCTCATTGTCACTGAACATATAAAATGTAATTTTATGCAAATAATTAACATATGGGTAGAATGTATATGTATTATGCATAAAAGGTATAGCTTGTTAGCTTACTTTAAAAGTGAACTACATATTAAAAATATACCAATATATTTAACTGTATTTATGTCCTCTTTGTCTATAGTGATTATGCTATGATATTCTTTTATTTTTATCTCTTTCAAACCATTTCCACTACTTCCATTTCATAGATGAGAAAAGAAAGGTCTAGAAAAGTTTTAGAATTCACCCAAGTGAACAGAAATAGATGTGTATTTGTGCTTTTTGCATTTTATTAGTTTAGTTTTTAAAATATTCTAGAGCTTCTCTAATTATTGTACAATCATTTTATAAATCCAAAAGACAAGAAGATATATTCATAACTCATAAATGGTAATGACAGTCTAAGCACTCATGAACTTCTCACTCAGCCTAAGAAGTAGAATTTTGTTTTCACTATTTCAGTTTTCTTAGTACTTAGTCTTTTCACTGTCAGAACTAGGCAGAAAGTTCACCTATTCTTTTTATAAAACTAATCCTTTCCTTTCATGTTTTAATCATATGTTTTTGACCCTCATAAAATAGAATCCTGTTTAGTGTATTCTTCCTCAGATAGTTTATTTCTTAAAATTATACTTCTAGAATTAATCCTTTCGAATAGAACACTCATTTACTCATTTTTGTTGTTATATGCCTTATATGCCATAATATTAAAGTAACTCATAATTTCTTGTGCATTTTGGTTGTTTCTAGGTTTTTACTTTCTATATATGATTCTATAAATGTTCTTGGACAAATGTGGTTTTTTTAATCTTTATATAACTAAGAATACAAAAAATGAACATATATTAGCTTGACATTGGTTTATTATTTTTTTAATTTTTTCTTATGCAAATGTAAATATTTAAACTTAGTATTCTAGTGAGGTTATCACAGAGCCAAGGACAATTCAATAATGTTTAAGCACTCATCTACTATGAAAAGTCATGAGAGTACTTTCAAATATGTAGAAATCTTGAAACCTAATACTGATAATATTAATCCATTCTCTCCCACTTCCACTTCCAAGCTAAAGAAAGAATAAACACTTCAATGACAATGGTGGAGTTACTTAGAATAATGTAGGAAAGAAGGACAGTGTTTAGGAAAAGACTCATGGTGAATGCTTTTGCAAATTTTGAAATATGTGCCTTGGAGTTTATAAGATAGGTCCTGATAACTGAATCATGGGTAAAACCATTTTCATGTGAGAATGATGCCAAGATTGCCCTTGCTGAGTAGTGAAATACTGAAAAATCTGACAACATGTGACACACGTAGGAACAACAAAGTATATGTACTTCAAATGGACAAAGTGATAGACACAGGAGAGAGGAACTAGAGTGAATTTTAAAAAATCACCCACCCAGGAAGTCTACTAGAAGAAATGGCAGCTCAAAGAAAGAGGAGATGACATCCAATATCTAGGGGCCTGTAGGGGAATGTATACATTTTCATATGGTACATAATTTCATGGTTTATATTCTTCTAGAGGAAGCTTTATTTCCATGCAGGTAGCCCTGTGAAGCCAGGAGAGACAAAGAAATAGAACTTAGAAGCATTAGCTTTTTCTGTGCTAGTTCCCTCAGGAATTTGCAAACAGGTCTCTGAAAGGTATCTGTCTTTCCCGGCTACCTTTTGAGGAGTGTACTGACACTAGGTGTACCAGGTTGGTAAAATATTTCTTGTATTTGTCTTTTTTTTCTCCATTGTATAATCTTTGAAGAGATAAGAAGAAATTAGAAAGCATGAAAGAAAGTGAAAAGATACAGAAAATCGATTTTGGTTCCTGTCTTCTTGCAGGTGTCTTCATGTAAAGGATTCCCCATTAGAGGCAGACATTTGGCACAAGGGACTTTACAGATATGATGCAGAGGGCTCAGATGAGAGAACATTCCACATTGTCCAGGCTGTGAAGTTCTGATATTGCACTGAATTTGAGATTTTAGGTTTTGGAAAAATATTTAATTTACTTTTATTACCTAAGAGTAGCTGGAGGAGATTTTATTATCTGACAATTACCTATAAGATCTACGAGACCTGCTCAAGTTTTCTTTCAATGTCATGAAATATAGAAGTGATTAAAATGACTTGAAATTGACAACTTGTGGGAAAAGTAGCATTTTTTTCCTACTTGTATTCTAGCAAGTCAACCTTTTAAATAAATTGTGTGCAAATAAATTAAATGGAGGACTGCCCCATTAGTGAATACATTAAATAACAAGGCTTTTCCTTACAATCTGTAGGCAATTTCACTTTCGTATATTTGCTGATGCAATATTGTGTCAGGCAGAATAGAATTCCCTCAGAGACCCCGTGTCCTCGTCCTATAAACTTACACAGAAGGGACCACAGATAGGATTAAGTGTCTTTGTATAGGACATTATTCAGGATTATCCACTTGGGCCAAATTTAAGCAAGAAGGCCTTCTGAGAAACGAGCGAAGAGTCAGAGTCCACAGGAAAGAGAGCAGAATGATGAAAAAGGAAGCCATGGAATGTGGGTGGCCCTGCGAAGCCAGGATAGATGAGAAACAGATTGGTTGGCAATATTTTTATAACAGCAGGAACTTCATATTGATAACATGCCAGGATTCTGTTCTAGGAAGGGAAAATCACTGTACATATGATATAGGATCAAGATGTTGTGTCAATGTTTAAATTTTAAAAACATTCAGAGTAAAGTATATGTTGCCATTCATGCTTCTCTAAACATGCTCTCTCAACTCGAGAACACGTATCCCATGTTTCTTAACACTCTCTGAATTAGTACAATTGCTTGGTCTTTATAAGGTATGACCAGGATTATGGTGAAAGCCATTCCAAGCACTTCCCACCAGAAAGTCAGGCACAAAATAATAATTTAGTTTGCTCTTTTTCACCCTAACTCACATGTACAACTTATATCCTCTGCAGGTGGAAAGCCGGGTTTTTCCCGATCATTTATTAAAGAGGTGTTTAGCCCTTTAGTCAAAGGAAAAATGGCTGAATATGTTTGTAGTTGATTGTGCACATATGTTCAAATATCATATGGTTTCTTTGGTATGAAAAACTGAAAATATAAATAAGGACCAAAATGTATAATGGATACTGTGAAATAGGAAGTCAGTGTTCAAATGATAAAAGGAACTAGAAAGAAAGGAGGAAAGGGTAATGAAAAAGAGAAAGATGGAAACAAACCTTTTGTAAATAAGAAACAGGAAAAGGGTTGAGGGAAAGTGAGGGGATGGAAAAGAAAAAGAAGATTTAAGAGATATGTACAGGTCCACATTTTTTGTGATGGTCATTATGTATATCTAAAATGTACTGACAAAATTAATTGATTGAAAAAAAGGATGGTCACGAGTAAAATATCTTAATATATTCCCATTTGCGCTAAACACTTCTTATGGTACTGGTAAAAAAGCAGATTGCAGAATTCTAAGTACCACAAAAGGGGTTCTGAGCTACTGGATATTTTTTTCCTGTTTGTTTTAATAACCAGAAAGCACTTTTTCTTTGAAATAAAAAGAAAGTACCTTTTCATAAAGAATATCCTGTCTGAAGATTTTTCAAGGTGAAAACAACAGTTGGAAGCCCATTAGTTCTTTTCCCTGAAATAATTCATTTAAAAAAGTCATTAGCTTTCTAAAAAAAAAAGAGAATTGATAGAAAGCCTTCAGGGATTCCACTCTAAATCTGAGGGATTTGCCTCATTAAAAGTCAATTGCAAAACCAAAGGCTTCTGTGTGTGCATATAAAGGAAAGAGAAAGACAATACATAAGACAATTATGCTTGATTCTGTTTAAATATGTTTAAGAATGAAGTTCACATTAAACAATTTTTTAAAAAACCACCTCCTTTGGGATGTTATATTTTATTCTGATAGAAAAATTAAGTATATTTCTGAATGTCATATCATAAATTTGTAACAGCTAAATCCAGCTGTCACATAGCCAGGTCAGAAATTTTATTAACAGATTTTTTTTTTGTAAGTTCAATCTAAATATTGCCTCCATTGTGAATTTGCTCCCAACTTAGCACCGAGTGAGCTGAATGAATTGTATGCTGTGTGACAAATGTGTAAGTCATGGAGAAGAAAGATAAACACATGTGAGCTGTGTGGTTTTTCCATCCTAGAAGGAAGAAGAGTTGATCAAGTGTAAAACCGTATCATTTTTTAAAAAGATGATAGCATGTTAGCACATTTTATAAGTATTTTTGTCATTATGTTAAAACTTTCTAAAATGTTCTGAGGAGTTCAGTAAGAGGTACTTTTTGAGGCAGAATGAAGTAGCTGATATATTTATTTCTTTCCTCCTAGGAGTTTAAACAAGTAAGTCACTACCAATGATGGATATGTCAGAGGGTAATCATATTTTTCATAAAACATATCTGGTTATTTTGGAGTCTCTTTGTGATAAATTGAGAACTGTAGCCACACGAGTCTACTGTATACCACTGAATAAATATTACATTTATGGTTTGTCCTTCTTAGTTTTGTGTTGACTGTGCAGTTTTGTTTGTTGTGGGCTGTCATTTCCTGCCTCCTGGCTGCCTCCTTTCCAGTCTGTATTTCTCGTATCACAATGGGGCTGTTATAAATTGTCCTTAGCTTTTTTTTTTTGCCTATCTCTAATTTTTGCCTTTATGTTGTTAATAAAGGCTGATAAAAAATTGAAGAATAAGTAATACTTTCTCCTGGTTGTCCCAGTACTCACCCTATCCTTGAAGGTTTATTTCTGGTTTGGTTAATCCTTACTCCAGCTGTGAGCAGATTCCATATATGTTTCTACCACCCCATCACTCTTTCCAAAGAAGACAACAAATGAGTCGACTTTCTCCTATCAACATCTCATCTTTCCCTCAAATTTGTTTCCTTATTACTTAAGTTTTCTGATAGTTTTAAAAATACACTGATTTCAGTTTATATGTTTTTTAAATTATAATGATGAAAATGATGGTGTTTCATAATTTTAAGTCCTAATAAGAAGTGCATATTCTCTTATTTGTTATTATTTATGATTCTGAATTTTCATGCCTATATTTGGACTTTATTTGAAAATCTAATATAAACAAGTTTTAGAATTTTTTTTGCCTGTCTCTTCATGAGTAAAAGTTCATGAGGATTGAGAGTCAGAATATCTCCATTGAAACAAACTTAGGTAAAAGTAACTTAATCACAAAATCTTGTGTCTAATTTACTCCTTCTGCTGAGCAGAGTGACTGTGTACTAAAACTAGCTTCAAAAAACATCCTTGTTTTTGACTCTTAGAAGAGTGAAGTGAAATATTATAGGTAATGAATACTCTTTAGAGACAGTGAATTAGTACACACCAGCTGAATTTTTATAACCAGGGGGAAATAACACATTTTGAACTAATAATTGTTCTATGATTGTATCCAAATGATTCCAACTTGAGCAAGTATTTCCACATACTCAACTGCCACTAGCTCTGTTGAAATCACTGACAGCTTCTCAAATTCATCACCCTCCATGGCAGGTTGTGATATGTTTCCTTGGAGAAATATATACAGTATAAACGCAAGTCAGCTAGTATTTCACATACCTACAGAATATCTCTATTAAAAACTTATAATTAATTCATTAGTCATTCAGAATATCACACCTACTCTCTGACTGGAATATATATGTGTGAATATTTAATGTAAATCTCAGAAAACTCCTTCAAAGTCCTTAAATCTATATCAACTACAATCTAAACCGTAACATTGGGGGTAGATATAAGATGGACATGAAATGCCAATTATGGATGTACTTAAGAAAAACTATAAATCTCCAGCTAATACTTTTATTTAAAAAACTGTGATTTCATGTTGTGAACTTTAATATTTTTCCATTTTATTATATGCCATAATTTATTTATAGACCTAGTTCAATTATCCTTCCTTCGCAACATTTCACTTTCACTTGCTGGTAATATTATTTCTTGGTACAGGCTTGATAAATTTTTCATTACTGAAGATAGTTCAGTGATATCTAATAATAAAAGTCCTGATGTCACCAATTTTCAACTATCCAGGTAATGTTAACATGGATAATTGAAATCCATATATATCTGCAAAGTTTTCCCAATTTATTTTTTAAAAACTTGCTTGTTTCAAATGACATATTCTAGCAAGGAGGAAATGATTAAGCTAAATAAAGTTTTTTTTTTTTTTTTCCTTCTTGAATCTACCAAGTAAAGTGCTAATGAGAACTTTGAGGGAGCAAGCCGGCACAATCCAGCCAGGAATAAGGCATGAGCTAAGAAGAATAGTACTTGGAAAAAATGTAACCAAATGCATATTTTAATTGTAACTGAATTAAATTCAGAAAATGTTGAGAATTTTTGAATATTTATACTGCACAATTTTTTGGAAGAAATAAAAAATAGAAATTTTGAACTATATGTAATGTATCTTAATATACATTTATTTTCTCTTTGTTGTTGTTTGCTACTTTTTTAGGAACCAGGGATCAAACTTGGGACCTTCTGCTTTTGAAAGGGGCTCCAGAACTACTGAGCTGAATCCCCTGCTCCTCAACACACATTATTCTGTATCGTGCACTAGGTTTTAATATTTAGTAATGATTGCTAAGTCATTCCAGAAAACAAAGATAATCAAAAGCTGAGAGCTACAGAAATAAGTATTTATCATTTACATTTTGTACTATGATTAAAATTTATACTCTTAAATAGAAAGTAAAGAAGAAAGAGGATAAATTTTCCCAAAATATACAATTATAGGTGAAGTGACAAGACTTAGTGTGTTCATAAAGGACAAATGATAATAGAAAGCAATATAAATATTTAGAATTTAGATACTCATAATAGAGATATTTTGTACAATGTAAATTATAAACAGTTACAATATTTTGCATATGTTAATGTGTTATGGTTCTAAAACCAATTGAACAACAAGCCTCTCTGAATGATAATATAGTTTTCAAACACAGACATATCTCAAAATTAAACGTTTAATTTTCATATTTTGTGTAGCAAAATAAATATGAAGCATGACTCTGGAATATAGAGAAACATTTCAAGATAAGAGGTGTTTGCAATGATGTAGATTAATTTTTCTTTCCTTTGTAGACTTTGAGTTTCATTAGACTATTGTCTCACTTGTTTTAAAAACTAGTTTGCAATCTGAGTGTATTATATAAATCCATCTCTTTCTTTCTCTGTCTATCTGTCTGTCTGTCTGATTTTTTTCCTTCTGGTATGATATCTTCTGTCTTTATTTTGCTTTCTAAAACTACTCACAAAGATAATTGTGTTTTAAATGTTCACTTCTTTTTAAATATCAGGAATTTCAACATATTTCCGATTGTATTTATTCACTATCATACTATTGTAAACAACTTCCACAACTGTTTCCCCTCTATTCTGTAATGCCAGAAATTGTAAGTTACTTACAAATTTTTTTATGTATTCCTTCCTTCCAACTTCTAAATTGCCCTTGGTAATCCTTTCATTTAAACAAGTTAGTCCATTCCCAAGATGCACAAGAACATTTTTGGTCTTTGTTGTACCCTGTGTTACATGCATCATCTTATAGACCTCTGTTTCCTTCCTCCAGTGCATTACCTGTTTCCTTTTCAAAGTTAAGAATATTAATTTCAAGGTTGGGGATTTAGTTCAAGTGGTACTGTGCCTTCCTTGGAAGCACAAGGGTCTGATTTCAATCCCCAGTACTGCAAACAAAGCAAAATAAAACATCAATATTAACTGTTCAGTTTCTATTGAAATTATATTTTAAAATCTCAGATACATAAAATTCTTTACAACCTGTCTCCAGTGTTAGATATTTAAAATTCAACATACCTAAAACATAATGCCAATGTGAACCATCAGATTCAGCCACTTTTATGATGTTATTTCTCACTTATTTAACACATTCATTCTCACTTCTGGTATCTACATGGCAACTCAAAATGTCCTTCTTATCCAAAGTTGCACTGTAAAATTCATCTGACTAATTCCTTCCCATAATTTTTAGATATATTCTTTCTCCTCATCTTGTTATTGCTACTAGTCACCTTTGGATCTTTGAAACACATGTGGACACTTGTAATTTTTATTCATTTCTGCATTCTTGGGGACTGGCCTAATTGTGGTGACTAACTGACCTCGAGTAGTTGTTTGATTGGCATTAAAATGATCTGTATAAAAGATTCAAATTTGAATTCCAGATGGGAGACTCCTCTTTCTTTCTCTTTCACTTGAGTCCAAGAACATTGCTAGAATGTCTGTTGTGTTCCAAGGATGGTGCCTATTAGTTTAAGTAATTCACAATGTGTTGTTTTGTAGCCCTATTGTACAACAAATTTAATGTTCATAATGTATATGTGCACATCTGATTTTCTTCTATAAAATACAGCAAAAGGCTTATCTGTAGATTCCCTGTCTCTTTTCAAGATAACTTCAAATTTTTATGGGGCAAATACTGTGTCAGTGAGTTCAGGAGTTAGAACTACTATATTAATTTTATTACATATAAAGCCATCTCTTGCTTGAGTACAAGAAAACACAGTGAGTCCAAATCTACAGCTAGTTATAATTCCTGCAGGATGAACAGACAGAGAACTACATGTGGTAAGAGTGAATACTTGGTGAATACCTAGAGAACCAAATAACAACTACTTCCAAAAGCTATATGAAATGATTAAGCTACGTAAATGACCCTTAAGTACTGTTAAATAAAATCACTGAATGGGGCAAAAGGAAACTTTTAACTTGTGCATCATCCACATCCCATGGACATCTGAAAGCAATACAAGCTTTGGAGGAAACAATATTTTTCTTTGCCCATTCTCCACTTGGCAGCTCTCATAAGTCAGTCATGTTTTCTTTTGATAATAGTGTTCACGTGTTTCTGATGCAATGCCAAAACAGACGGATTTTGCTGATTTCATATTTGAAACACAGCAAGGCTCGTGCAGCGGGCTAATTGATTTCCAGCCAGCTAAGCTGAGTGTGACTCTACGGAGCGCAAATGTACTTACACTAAAGTGTTACGGCCTCCCAGGGGACAGTCCACAGTGCTGAGCAACGCAGCTAGAGCAGAATAGCTTCTAGAGAAATATTAACCAATTTCTGTGTGGTCTGTAATATGTCTGCGGGGAGCTTTTGTTTTGTAGAAGATCCTAGAGCTTTTGCTCTCGGGAAGAACTTTAGCTGGGATTGTGATATTTTCATACTATTGAAAAATGAGTAAAATTGAGTCAACAGGATAATAAAATATTGAGATATGAGCACAGAATATGAGTGGGAAAGGTAGGGGGCCTGGTCAGGCCCATTTGTACCACACATCAGCCTTCTTTCCCCTCCCGCATGTTGCGCTAAGGTCTTTCCCTGACCTACTCCATCCCCTCGCACGGCACCATCCTGCAGGCAGCAGCCTGCTGGGCTGAGAAGATAAGGACCCATTTCCCTGGGGGAATCAGTCCTTGTAACAGTTAATCGACCGCTAAGTGCTGAAGCACCCAAGGAAAGCCGACTATACATCTGGAAAGAACAATCTGCCTCACGAGAGGCCTGGTTTCCCAGAGATATTTGGAAGTTTATTGATTTCAAGGGAATTGAAATCTTGGACAGGCGTGCTGTTTGCTTAGAAGAGTTTATCACGATGCTGTGACCTTTCTAGACGCTGTGATTCTGCAAGAGAAAGTGACTGTGGCTGTTCTAACACTGTGCTGGGAAGACAAATATCAAACGAGAGTTTTAATTAGAATTACTGAAGGCTCAGTGATGTGAGTCTGGGTTGTTAAGACCCTGAGCTTTAAGTATACCACATAATAAATTCATTTATTTATCTTATTGATGATTTTGTATTTGTGTCGTTTTATCTCATTATTCTGTTTGTGTGTAATCATCAGGATTTTATTTTTAATTTTCTTTGTCCTTAATGATTCTGGAGCCATAATTACAAGTGCATTTGCTAACTCCTTGCAAGTGGGGTAAGAGCCGAGGGCAGTTTTCCCCTGAAAATGGATTGCTCTGTGGCTCCTCAAGATTGTTCTAGAAATTATGTCATTAATAAAAGTGATGGCCATTTTGAAAGCTATTTATAGTTTGATGAGTATAAAAGCAGCATAATATGCATTGTTTTTTGTTGCTTTTCAGTTCCTACATTTCTTTTCCTTCTGCCTCCCCACAAAACTTTATTATTTTGCAGTCCTTTGATATATAAATTCACATATCTGAGGAATAATGTTTGATTTATATTCTGTGGAAGAGGAGTATAGAGAGCGAAACTAACAAGAGAGGAAGCTATGAATTACTAATTTTAAGTTCAGGACTGTGAGTGTAGTGTCATATGCCACAGTAAACAGCATACTTGCTATTTAAAACAGTAGATTCTGTAGATTTAGAATAACCAGTTGGGGTTTAGGCTTCCTCATGTAGAGTCTGACTAAAATTACTCAGCGGGCTGAGGTAAAAGTAAACCAAGTTTAAAGGAAATTGATTACTCTGTATTTCTCAATCCCTCATGGTTTAACACAGAGGTAGGATGGAACTGTGACTTTAGAGTATTCTCAGAAATTATTCTCCTAGGAGGAAAGAAACTTATCTACCCATTATTATGCTGACATTTTATCCTTCTCCTATGTTTGTTTTTCAATTTCTAAGCTCAACTAGCTGCATGACTTGAATTAGACTTTTCCTCAGTGCATGTGCTGTTTCCCTTGTGTCTTGTGGACACTACTTGGGCCCTGTGCCTTTTACAGCATGCGGTGAGTAGTTTTATTAGACCACTTACCTCCCTGCCAGGATCTTTCACCTTCAAGCCCACAAACAACATGCCAAGGATGTACAGATTAAAGCTTCTGATATCATGGGCCAAATTAAATTTGCTTTGTTTAAGTTGATTATTTCAGTTACTTGGTCACAGCAAGGGGAAGCAACTAACAGAACTGCACAGGGAATCTTGAGTTAAGTGGCCAAGGTCAGCTGAGACAAAAGACTCTACTCATGTCTGGGGCTTCTCTGCCTGCTGCACACCCACCCACTCCTTTGTTCAGGGGATCTTAGTGCCATATCGCAGGATCCATCAAACTTTAAGAGATTTCACATAGTTTCTTTTCAGATTAATTTATATCCTGGACTGAAGTTTGCCCTCAAAATCTATGTCATCTACAATTCCGTAAAGTGAATTTATTTAACAATCTGATCTTTTTAGGTAAAATTAAGGTAAAGATGAGGATGAGATAATAATAGGTTTTCATGAGCTCTAAATGCAGGAGTCATAAAATGACACACAAAGACACGAGGAAAAAGGGCATGTGATGGACAAAAACAAAAATTAGTTATGTAGCATAAGACACATAATACCTGAATGCCATGTAATACATACAATATAGAATCTATAAAGAAGTAGGATGAATTCTAAAATCTGGTCATTGAAAATAAAAATATATTTGTACCTAAGTATTAAAATTAAAATTTATAAACAATTATTATATAATTTATATATTTTAGATTGTGAAATTTTTTTAGAAAGAAAATGTCATCAATTTGATAGCTCTAAAACATATGTTGGCTCTTGATCTTGAGAAAGGTATTGCATTCTGTACTTAGGGAACAACTAGGAGGTACAAATCCTTGATATAGACAAAACTTCTGTGTTCAGGCTACAAGAGCCTCAAAGCACACAATAGCTCAGCCAACTACCTTCTAGATAATTTTGTATAATACTACTTAACAGATATCGTAAAGAGAAAATGATAAAAGAATGAAAGGAAGGAAGAATGTGTTTTCTCATACATAAATATGCCTGAAGACTCTTCTGTATTGTAGGAAAATGTTGCTGAGAGCTGAGCACAGAAAATAGCCAAACATAAAAGTGAGCTTCTTCAGAGCAGCAGAGAGCCTCTCCTAGGACTCCTTTTAATACCATGAGTGAAAGCTTAGGAAATTGTGAAGAAGGTGACCAGCAACCTTCTCTGACTGACAGTGTTATGACTTCTGAAAAAGGAGGAATATGTGTTTCATGTTGATATTGAATAACTTTTCATCATCATCATCATCATCTTCCTTGTCACGATTATTTACACAGTGGTTCTAATATTCTAATAATCTGTCTCAAGCAGCATCTGCTCTGTCTCCAGGAATCAGCCTCCCTTGTGACAATTCATTATCTGTTTTTAGAAGGCTCTTGGGTATAATTCTGTTTTACACTCCAGTAACTTCACATGGCTGATACATGATTAAAGATGCAGTAAGAAACCTCTGTGAATTAAAACAGGACTTTTGTTTGCATGTAGGAAATGTGCCCCTCTGAGACACAATCACAGATGTGCAAATGCTCGTGGCTCTCTAGAGGGTTGGTGCACACTACAGATGACATTCCTGGGGTAGAAGTCTTCCGAAAGGTTGCTTTTTTACCTCCACTTTTGCTCATGTTATAGCTATAAGCTTCAATTTTTCTATTTGGCTGACCACTGCCAGTCAAGCAATACTTCTATGCTGGTTACTTAATTCTAAATTTTATTTCTAAATTCTATTCATAGTAAATGGTATTGTCTGACAGTGGGCAACCAGAAAATCTGCATTATCCGGTATCCAGATGTTTTCCCACTGATTCATGTAATCTCTTCTTCTGAGGCAGATGCCGTGTCCTCATAACTCCTTCCTTTTCATATGCTGACACTGTAAGTACTGCTAAGTCCAAATATTATCAAATACTATCAGCTCATTATTTTATGAGGGGGTATAATGTGTGGAATATGGATGTTACTAAAATAATGTGGCTTCTAAGTAAAAAAGGCCACCTCATGAATACCTGTACTCAAGAATTCCACTTCTGGATAGCAAAAGTTCAATGTCATGATTACCAGTAGGCATAAAACATGCCAACCTTCCTTTCTAAATGGGTCTATGTCTGGGATATTTTGCTTAAGTAGTCGCTTATTGAACTTGGGATATTGTCAAGACTTAATAGTGCTTAGCTGAAAATACTTGTACAAAGGCTGCCACACATTTTGGGTAATTGATACTTATTCTAATATACATAGGTATGTATATATTCTATGCATTCTAAAATATAAAAGTATGTATGTAATCTATGTACAGGACCCTTTAGAACAGACTATAAAATGTTTACAAGAAAATATTAATAAAATAGAAACCATTACATCTTTTGTACAACTCAGAAAAGAGGCATTTTCTTCATAGTTCTCATTTGCTCAGCCCTGTGTCTGGTACTATGATGAATGTAAAAGAAGTATTTTGTATGGACTCTGAAGTACGGAGCTTACATTTCAGTGGAAACATTGGAATGAAACTTACAAAGCAATAATATAATGATATCTACACTATTAAAGCCCAAGCAAATGTAGTTATTACTATATAGTAAACTCACTATTATCCTAACATTTTCTTTAGACTTTAAAGAAGATATTTTTCACCTAACTTAACCTCATTGAAAAAAAAAAGTATTATTCTTCATAGATAATTTGTTTGCCCACCTCCCTCTCCAGCAATGGCAAATTCTTTCTGTCTTTTCTGGCTTTGTTAAAAACCCACAAACCTGGTATTTGCTCTCTGCCCTCCTGAACTCACCTTTCTTCCATTGTTTCCTCAATCTTACATCATTTTGTGATCAGGCAGGGATTTCTAATGCCTGAGTTCAAGGAGTTGCTTCTCAATTCATATCCTATTTTATCATGTTGTGACATTTAACAACACTGACCACAGAGTCATTAAATTATCCTTGCCTTTGCTGTGAGATGACTGTGTTCTGATTACTTGTCTACTTCCCAGAGTTCCTGTGGGCGGCTGCTTTTCCCTGTATGGGTGTGTGTCTTCTGTATACAGAGATCAGCCATCTCCTCGCCTCTCCACTCACACATTCCTTGTTTGATGGGGCTGTCTGTAAACAGCACTTTCGCGGCTATTCTCGGCTCTATTAAGTTCCCACAAAATTACTTACACAGCTTAAAAATCATACTCCTTTATTCAAAGGATGTCTTAAGCAAACAAACTGAAGAAGAAAAGATGAAAAGTGAGGGAAAGTAAACGATAAAGAAACCAAGAACAGAAAGCTACCCCAGTAAGATAATCATATCTATTTGCTGAATGCTCTAGGGGTTTCTGTTCAAATTTTAGGTACAAAAGCAGATACTAAAAACTGTGTTCATGATTTCTGAATTATTTTATTTGTGTGAATTCTTCTAAAAGACATTGTAAATAAATACTATCCACAATAAGTCAAAATAAATATGTAGGCATATGTGTGTGTGTGTGTGTGTGTGTGTGTGTGTGTGTGTATACACATTTATAATTTAGTTTTGCTTTTCTGAGCATATTGCAGCTTGTTCTGAAATCTAAAAGGGCCGTATTCTTTGTTTCCACAATTTGTGCTTGCTCTAGTCGTTCTGTGGCTGTAGTATGGAGCCTCTGTACAGAAAGGTATCACCCAGGGAATCTGTTTCTTGGTTTGGATTGACTAGGAAAGTAACAGTGATTGTTTTTTCTATACTCTTTCTCATACCTGAGCTCTGTCTTCTTCCTCAGTCATTCTTCACAGGTGAAAGCCACCTCTCCCGGCTTCCACACTAAATGGCCTCCTCCCCTGAAATCACTGTTCATCCGGGCCCCTCTGTGGCCCGACCTCACATGGCTTCCCCCAAGTGGACTAACAGCTTCCTCCCTCCTTGCACAACAGCCACCTCCAGGCACGTCCTTTAGGTACTTAGACCTGCTGCTTAGAACCAGAAACAAGTACACATGTACAACACAGGACTACTTCCATACTCACGCCTTAGAGTTTAATATTAATATGGAAAGTAGTGTTTTCATCATACCTTCAGCTGATGAGAAGAGGAAAAAAAGTAGACAAGACACATGAAGCAGCTTGCTGTGGCTCTTCTCTCCACCCTGAGGGAGTTACCGGAATTCACTTCATCTGCTTTGAATGTTTTCTCCAATATCATTTTTTCAGTGAGTCTTACACAGACTGAACAGAACTTCCGGTTCACCATGTACCTAGCTTTCTTAGCCACTCAAACTTAACTGACACTAGCAAAACCAGAATTGGGAAAGAGCTGAGAGAAGAATAATCTCCAACAGCGAGTCACTCAGTTTGTGCCTATGTGTACTTGTTCAGTGTGTTCTAGGATGAACTACTAATAATTATAAATTTCCAGACAGGCGGCAGAGGAGAATATGCCAATTCACCATGTATCCCATGATGGCAAAACCTGGAGAAATCAATGAAAAAATGTTGCACAAATGTAAGACAGTTAGATCTCTGAATCAGCATTTTAACTTGGATGGTTTAACAAATATCTATGAGCTGCATATTTTGTAATTAATCATTTGAGGAAGGTGGGAAGACGATCTTCTTCATCTCTTTCCCTAGTGTCTAGAATGGTGTTTGGGAGTAAATGGCCCTCAACTTTTCTTCAGTGACAGAACAAACAAAAGAATCAGAAAAAACTGATCATGTGTGTTCTAGAATCAGAAAAAAGTGTTTTAAGCCCTTGATTTGCTCCCTACTTGGTAAGAAAGGGGTTTTATTTTCTAAGTATCAAGTTCTTTGGGTGAAACATGGAAATGCTAAAAGTTCTATCTCACAAGGTTGTTGATATTTATAAGAAATAATCAAGTATTATTTAAAACAGCATACTGACAAACATGTAGTGTCTTTTCAAAGTGTTAGTAATTATTATTATGTAGTTTTTTTTGTTTCATTTAGACTTTTAGCCACATAACAATATATCTTTTTAAGGCAACCTTCAGGGGCCTGGATAGTTGTGGTTATAGTAAGCCAGAGGGCAAATTTATTTCAAAGGGTCAAGTTTGTTTTACAACTATTTTTCATTCCTTCATTGTTGCAACAGATCTTCAAATTTTTTTCTGTTAAAATTGTTTCATTTTTTCATGTTTTTAAGTGTTCTTAATCAAGAGTAAGAAGTTTATCATATAATAAAATGCTTAAAATTGAAGTTATTTGTCCTCTGGTGGAAAATGCTTACCAATGATTAGATTTTCAAAAATATTGTATTATTTTGGAAAACATAAATTAATTATATTTATGAGTTGTTTTTACAAACTTATGAAGTAGATATTTTAGAACAGTAATTATAATTTCCTTATACTACCTAGAAATTGTTAGAGTTTTTCTAACATGTTTAACCTTCAACATTCTCAGCAATAGTCTCTAACCAGAACAGGCTCAGTACACATACTAACAACTAAATGCAGTGTGAAAATTATCTAATAAGTAACCATTATATTTTTCTTTCTTTCCTTATTTCTTTTTTTCTTTGTTTGCTTCTTTCATTTTTTTTTTTTTTTTTTTTTACAGCATTTTTTTTTTTTTTTTTTTTTTTTTTTTTTTTTTTTTTTTTTTTTTTTTTTTTTTTTTTTTTAGGTTTTTTTGAGACAGGGTCTCGCTTTGTAGTTCAGGCTGGTCCTGAGCTCAGCCCCAAACTCACATCACAGCAATCCTCCTGCCTCTGCTTCCCGAGTGCTGGGATTACAGGCGTGAGCCACCACACCCGACACTGTGGTATGTGATACTGGTTGCTGCTGGGAGTGAGTCTCCATGCCCACTATTGTATGTGATTACCGAGGATAGAACTCAGGTCCTTACACTTGCAAGACAGGCACTCGAACCACTGAGCAAAATCCCTGGCCGAGACAGCATCTTCTATTTGTACTTCAGGCTGGCCCTGAGCTCACTATGTAGTCCAGACAATCCTAGAACTCACAGCAATCCTCCTGCCTCTGCCTTCTGAATGCTAGGATTACAGATGTGAGCCACCATGCTCAGCATTGTGGTGTGTGGTACTGATTGCTGGATGGGTGTGAGTCTCCACACCTAACATTGTGGGATGCGATTACTAGGGACTGATCTTGTGACCTTGTACTTGCTAGACATGCACCAGAACCACTGAATTAAATTTCTAGCCCAACAGTTTTCTTTTTAATGAGACTCTTTTATGTATCAATTTCTGAAGGAGAAAATTAGAGAAACTATGGGGTTAGAGTCATTAACCACTTGACAGCCTAACTATGAGATAGTCTGATAAAAATAAGAAATCTAAAAACAAAACAATATTTATGAGGATGAGACCAATTTATTTTATTTGCTCTTCTGATCAGGCAAGTAGTTGTTTGGTCGGTCAGTTATATAATCTATACCAATTTCCTGGTAAGTATGCAGCCTTGTGCTGAATGGTGCGATGATAGGGAGGGAAGGTCTTCCATGCAGTTAACAAAGCAAAGCAGCTCTCCACCCAACTTGGCCCCTTTGTGAAGGGAGGGCAAGAACAGTTCCTTCTCTGAGCTTTTGCTTCCTAAGACTTGAACTATAAGTGTTCAGTCTCAATTCAAAATACTAAATGGAAAATCCTAGAGAGGGTCAATCTATTAGTTGTAAATTACTTTTACTATATTGTTATAATTGTTCTACATTCTATTTAGTTATTGTTAACCTCTTCTACTTAATTGATAAATTAAATGATCATAACTATGCTTGTAAAAGTACTTCATTTGTAATGCAGCTATGCCTAGGAAACTCATTGTAAATTGAAAATATTGTATATTAAAAATGCATTTATTCAAGGAGCCAATGAACATCATTGCTTCCCAGTACACTCTGGGATCTCACTGAGACTTGCAGTTGATGGCCACTACATTTGAAGATGCAAATCAGTAGCCTGGGAAAACTGTGAAATTCCAAAGTGCCTGATACATGTGATGATTACAAAATAGAGTGAGAAATCATAAACTGAAGCATCTTAATTGTTATGTGAAACGTCAGAAGGCCATATGCATAGTGGGAAACAGCCTGGGTAAGGCTTGGTGCTGTGGAAGGTTTCCCGGAATCTCTGAGGGATTTGAAACTTTTCCTCCTCAGGATTAAAGGGTGGAGACAGTGACCTGGTTCTTACTGAGTTTCTGACTAAATGCTGAATATTGAAAAGCAACAGTGTATTTTGTTGAAAATAAAACTAATATAATACACTGGAAACATGTCCAAGAAGTATGCAGAAGTCCTTTGAATTTTTTTTTAATCATACAAAGTTAGAAATTGATTTATGGGTCCGGGGAGTTAGCTCAGTGGTTCCGGCGCCTGTCTTGCAGGCGCAAGGACCTGGGTTCGATTCCCTGGTAACCACATACTATACTGGATATGGAGACTCACACCCAGCAGCAACCAGTACCACATACCACAGTGCCGGGGGTGGTGGCTCACACCTGTCATCCCAGCACTCGGGAGGCAGAGGCAGGAGGATTGTGATGTGAGTTTGAGGCTGAGCTCGGGGCCAGCATGAACCACAAAGTGAGACCCTGTCTCAAAAAACCTAAAAAAAAAAAAAAGAAATTGATTTATGTTTAGACAGTGTTATCTAAAAGCAGGGCACTTTCCTGAAGGACATTTTCTTCAAATTCCTTTCACTATTATGGATTACTTAGTGATAAAAGTTGACATTTGCACCCTTGGAAACATTTTTTATGATGTATTTTACCAAGAATTCTGGGAAACATTACTATGGCCATTGATGCATTTTGTAGTAATTTTATATTCATAATTCTCCTCACGGTCAAAGTACATAGAGAGAAACAAATTATTTAGTTTTAGAATATTATATATTCTCCTTCACAGGTATAGCTTTTTGAATTAAAAACCCCTTCTCATAACAGGAAAACTAAATATATAAATCATATTTATTTCCATTGGTTTATTTAAAAAAATACCTAGATGTGGAAAAATTATGCTATTGACATAAAATAGTGACATGTTTTTGACATAATATATATATTTTTATTTTGGTGAAAGTTTATCAAGGCAAATGTGTTTACATACTTCATACAAAGAGTCATAGAGTCCCTTGTTCAGATTTAAGACAATATTAATTTGATTTGTATCACATTCAATTAAATAATAACTGTTATATGTGTGTACTATAGATATGTATGTATGTGTATGTGGACTTGTGTGCGAAACTAAAGAATAAAAATTAGGAGGTATACTTTAATTAAAGTATTTGTAGTTTTTATATAACACATAACTTGATTATTTGAACACATATATAACAGTTTGAATAATATATGCAAATTATTTCTGACTTTTAAAAAAAGCTATAATAAAAAGCTAGGAACTAATTATCTTTGTACTGTGTTTTCTTTATACAGCTTTTTAGTATTAAAATATACTCAGTTCAGCAAAATATGAACAAAACTTTAAATGTAAACTAAAAAACACTTCTGTGATTAACTTTCAACAGTAATCAGGTTAAATTTTCTAAATAGATATGAAAACAATAAAAAATCATTGTATAATTTCTATTTTGAAAGTGAAATCTAAGCAATTCAAAAGGAAATAAAAGCTTGTTAAATTCTAGGTTAACAGTAGTTGTATAATGAAATAGGAACAGGACACGCATACAGTCAACTAATCTAACAAAATGCATGCACAGCATATATTCTATGTCAGGTTTCCCAGTGTGGAGCCTGCATATGGTCTTAATCCATGGTAACTTTATGAAGTGTTGATACCCAAGCCAATCAAGTGTCCACTAAGTCAGCAGGAGTGTATGGTGATTGCAGTGTTCTGCAAAGTGTGAGAAATTCTGGTGGAAACATTCCCAATTAGAATACATCATCAAAACTGACGTGCTGGCTAGTGACTCCAGTGACTTTGGTCCAGTAACTCAGTAATAAAGTCCTGATGTATGAATTTCTATTGGGTACCACTCAGGAATATTTAAGAAGTGTTTTCTTTCTTTCTTTCTTTCTTTTTTTTTTTTAGTTTTTTTTTTTTTTTTTTTTTTTTTTTTTTTTTTTAGTTTTTTTGAGACAGGGTCTCACTTTGTAGTTCAGGCTGGCCTTGAGCTCAGCCTCCAACTCACATTACAGCAATCCTCCTGCCTCTGCCTCCCAAGTTCTGGGATTATAGGCGTGAGCCACCTCACCTGGCACTGTAGTATGTGGTACTGATTGCTGCTGGGCGTGAGTCTCCACACCCAGTATTATATGTGGTTAACCAGGGATCGAAGCCGGGTCCTTGAGCTTGCAAAACAGGTGCCGGAACCATTGAACTAAATTCCCGGCCCAGAGTATTTTCATAGTAATTTCCAAAACGAGAAAAACAAAATCATCCACTTGGGAGTAAAAATAAAAACTGTTTCTATTTCACTTGTATCTGAACTGTTTAAACTTTCACTTTCATTGAAATGCTGTTTAATATATAAATAGAGATAGTGATATATATATATATGTATATATATATATATATTTACAGATATTTTATAAATAAGTGCTATGAGTGTATAGTTATAATGTATATTTTGTCCCTGTAAAATATACTTTGTTTTCCTTACTGGGTTTATTGTTATATTTTAGGTATACATTATGATCTCATGCATCACTTATAATTTTACCTATACACGATGTATCTTAATTCTTGTTTTTCCTATTACTCTGCCCTCCCTTTAACTCTCACCCCATTTACAATTTTCTATCTTCATGCACTGAATACCTAAAGTATATTAGCTGATTCAGTTACTAAAATGTTCTAAAAAAATATTTCATTATTTGAATTTTTGTTTTGTAATTTCATAACATGAGTCCTAAATGTAAATTTTTCAAGGTTATGGTGATGGATGTGATCTTTATAAGATTATAATTATTCTCAAAGTTTGCATTTTATAATTAATAAATAACAAATATTCTCCATTATTTTGCAGTGATTACTTTAACATTCATTTTCACAACCTCAGCACCAAAATCATTCTGACTAGATATGTTTTGTCTGTCAGTTACTATTTTAAATAAAATAGGTGTTCATTAAGAAAGGCTAGGGGGTGCGATAATAGCTGGTACCTCAATCACAAAAACTGTTCCTTCTGAAAACAATCATTATAAGTAAACTAATGTTTGAATTTGTTTGTTTACACATAATTTTAACATTCTAATAAAATTGAGCTGTAACAAAATTTTAAGAATATACACACTCACTGACACACACAATGATCAGGATATGTCCCTAGAAGTTTACACCAAAGGACAGAAGTATATGGTCAGTTTTCCATGAGGTATTAAGTTTAGATCTATACACTACAAGACCAGGAAAATATTGAATTATTTGTTTTAGAAGCTTATAGTGAAGTTATACTCATGTATTTCATTCTTAGTCTCCTTAGAAAAACTTATTTGTTCGCTGGATATAGATGTCTAATTCATGGTTTCAGTTGTGCTCTTCTTAAGTGAATGCACCTTAATTAGACATTAAAAATATTTTAATTACACTTTGTATAAATATAAGCTACTTAAAACATGTGAAGAGGTTAGCCTTTAGTAGGAGAAACTCTTAACCAAGCAAAGAAAAACTCATCTAACTTGATTCTATTTGGAAGTTCATTTTTACAAATAAGCCTGTTAGCCTCATGCATATTAAATAGAATAGTGGGCAATATTAGATTTAGGACATACTAGCTTACTCAACAGTTCCAGAGAGAAGGGCCAGGAAATATAGTTGTTAACATCTACTTGCTGTAATATCAATGCATAACCAAGTCTGAGAAGCTCTGATGGACCCTTGGTTAATCCCTCTGGCTACTAAAGAGTGCCATTCCCATCCAGTTGTAGAAAATTGGCTAACCCCTTACTGGCTGGATTTCTGCTCATACAATTAAGGTGATGGACTACATTTGGTCTTCAGAGGTGTTTAAGCATTTAATTGATTGTGAAACAATTTTCTGTATCATGATCAGCATCGTAAAATTAGAATAGATTAGGAGAGACATACTACAGGATTTCTGAAAAACACTGAAGGTAAATGCTGGAAATTTTAATTTGAATGTAGATGCATAAGAACTCTGGAACATGATATAAAATAATTCTCCACATTCAAGATGAATATATTGTTGTGCTGTAGAAATAAAACTCTTTAATGTAAGAAATAAAAGAAGCTACTTTAGTGATCAATAAACTCTGAAGCTTCCAGGAGTATGACATTATGTACTCTTAATTCAACTAAAGTAATTTTTTTAAGACATAAAGCATATAAAATATATATAAGAAAAAATAGAAAAAGGCTATTCCTGTATGACCTTAACTTGTGATTAAACAAAAATTTCAACATTATTTTACTATAAATCAGACCAACAGAACAGAAAGTCCGGAAATAAACATGTACATACATAAACAAAAACACATAGATAAGTTTTAATGCAGAAAGTGCAGTATCTCTCCACAGCCATGAGTCTCAGTCTTGGCTGCATGTTATCATTGCTTGGGGACTTTTAAAAAGTACTGATGTCTAGATCTTAACACCAGAGATTCCAATTTAATTGCTCTGGGGCATGGCCAGGGCACTGGGATTTGTATAACCTCCCCAACTAATTATAATAGTCCACCAAAGTTGAGAATTATTGCTTAAGGGAATTGACACGATTATTTACAATCACATACCAAAATTTGAGCCTTAACAATTGACTTTCCAGGTGCATTTAAAGAAAAAAAAAAAAAACAGAAAAATCAGTTTGTTACTTTGTTACATTTTTAAGGAAAATAAAGAAAATCATAGGTATGTAATACTATAGATTCAGTAGGACATGAGGCATTTTTTTGCACCATCCTTATTTGACCACATCTTTTGTTTGTCTTCTGTTTTCCATATATCTTGATGCTGACAACTTTTCAATCGAAATTTTTTCTCACTTTGCTCTTTTTAATTTTTTTTATTTGTTGCAAGATCATGCTTCTTTTGTGGTGAATCAGTAGACACATCTTGGTATATCAAAGATGCTCACATTCATTATGGGAACAGTTGCATGATGCCACAGTCATAAAGTTATTATGAACCCATATAAATAGAGACTATTTGATGTTTAAAAAGTACAGAAATTCAGGAATGGTTTAAAGTACTTTAATAGCAGAAAATAGTAGTTTTTGTACAATACTATATCTTAGCTACTCTTCTTATTTCTGAAAGAAAATACTTCCATGATATTATTGGAAGACTTGGATGGCTAGTGATTGTGTTTGCAGTTGGAGTAGTTGAGAGCAATGTACATTTCCTCAAACATGAAGGAAAGTAGACTTGGACAAAGGAGAAAATGTCACAGGGAAAACATGATTGGCAAGAGCAACATGTATCAGATTCATAGTCTTTTACTTGTGTTCCATTAACTCCGTGAATGTCTCTTCATGTAAAATACTGTTCCAAAAGTGTGAATCACATTTTTCATGAATAAAGTCATTAATGCCAAAAAACTTTTTCCTCAAGAGAGTTAGAAGTTATCAGAGAAGGAAAATAGCAAAGTGATAATTACAAAGAGAAAGATGTCACAGACTGTTGATGATGCAGAGAAGAACAGGAAATTCTTGACTTACAGTGGTGAAGGGAGATTTGTCATATGTTGAAAGCAGAGGAGGAATGCTTTGCAGTAAAGCAAAGAAGAACATGTGGAAAACACGTAGAAGAGCACAATACTTTGACGATACTTTGGCAGTAAATATAGTAGAGGTACAGAGGAGAGATTATGAGGGAGGAGGTGGCTCTCATGAACTCAGAAAATAAAGGCTAGTGGTCTTATTTTATCACACACAAAATTATCTGAGATTTGTGAAGGTACTGAATGTTTTGAAAGGTTCAGTTTAGGACAGGAGCAGATTTTTACCATTATCCACCTGATGGTGTAAGGTGACAATACTGTGTACTTCCACAGTGTTCTGCTCCTCGGACATTTCTAAGAGTATACTTTTTCTTCAGTTAATAAAATTTTAAAAATGGCATTTCTCTGAGTCATTACTACTCTGCTTGGCAAAAACAGATCTACAATATACCTACAATAAGATCAACTTGAAAAAAATACTTTAGAAAAACCTAACCTACATTAAAAAGGTAAGAGCAATGCTGTCTCCCCTCTTTCTGAGAATAGCAGTTCTCTGTGAAGTTCTTCTGTTTCCACATTGCAAAATAGTACACTTTAATAATGATGAGGATGAGAACATCTGCAAGGCCAAAGTTAAGAAGACAATTGTATATTATAATTTCTCACGTTTCATCATCAAAGTTGAGCTTATCAGACACAATCATTCTGAGGCTAGCTATCTTCCACTGTAAGAGCTGCCAATGTAATTCAGGTTAAGTCTAGGTAAAGAGATGAATTTATTTTAAAGACACTATTTGTGAAAATTTATCTGTAGAGAATGACTTTGTTCACAGAGTGGAAAGGGGCTTTAGGTATAAGTAAGCATTAACATGAGCGCCTATAAATACTTTTTTTGAGTTTTTATTTTTGTGGTACTAAGAATAGAACTGAAAACTTATTTGGCTACATCTGCAGCCCTTTTATGTTTTTAATTTTGATACAAGATTTCACTAATTCAACAAATTGCTAAAGCTGTACTCAAAGTTTTG
Organism: Petromus typicus; assembly: GCA_004026965.1. Taxonomy (NCBI): domain Eukaryota; kingdom Metazoa; phylum Chordata; class Mammalia; order Rodentia; family Petromuridae; genus Petromus; species Petromus typicus. Next base: position 25,896 of record PVIR01013496.1, read on the forward strand.
AGCATCCTACATCAGCTCCTAAGATTGCTTGGGATTACAGGCCTGTGCCATCGACTAAGTCCTATATTTAAAATCAAATTTCTACTCTCTCTATGATGATAGTGAGCTAAGTCACAAGATAATACAAAAATAGCCTCATTTTTAGATTTTAAAGTATGATTTTCACCGATAATGTAGAAATAGTCACGTTTTTTGTTTTGTAAATATAAAGTATTTGAATGAGTAAATACTGCTTTCATTTTGTTTTAGTTATGTCTTATTTATAATTTATTCACTTATATTTCATCAATTTAAAGATGTGTTATGTCACAACCTCAGATCTTAAATAAATTAAAGGTATTCTGGGTTTAAGAGCTGCAATTCTCAGAAAGAGAAGGCTTTCAGAATATGTTTAATTTAGTTGCTCAAATTATAGTCATCAGGTGTTGTATTCTTGAGCCCCTTGAGTCAGAGGCTCATCATCTAAAGCTTTCCTTTTATCATTCTACACTTTTTGTCTGGTTTTCAGCTCTGTGTCATCCCTCATTCAGGGCTGGGTTCCAGTGGAGCCTTATTTCCTGTATTTGTCAAGAAAAGCCTCCAGCTGATGGTCTGATTAGATCAGGTGATTATCCCTGAACTAGTTTCTAGGGCTAGAAAAATGATGTTCGTTCAGGATTTTCAGCATCCATAATACTGATATGTTGGGCTGGATAATTCCCAGGGGAGATACTCGATTCTGCATTATAGGATATGTAATAACTGGCCTTTATTCACCAGAGGTAAGTAACAATCTATGTCCCTCTCTATTGCAAAAATACCTAGAACATTGCTGAAGTTTTCCTGGATGGCACCGGGTCTGCTCAATGAACCACTGGATCAGACTGATCCAGACTGATCGATCACTTATAGTGATATCTAATTGTATATTAGAAGTGAAGTAAGATTCCCCTGAAACTGGGTCCTAAAAAGACAATGGAAAAGTTAGATCAAGTCTTATAGGGGGATAATTGGAATATAGGACACTAGTAGAAAATGTACTTACCTGCTAAAGTCATTTCATTATTATATATATACAAATTATAAGCTGATGACATATGTGACAACAGGACAAAAACTGAGAAACAGAAAAAGATCAGGTGTAGTTGTACTTTCTGCTTTACTGGAACAGAGTCCAGAGTTACAACCTATGAACTAAGCTGTTGCCCAAGTTGTTGAAGAAAACATTTATCCCAAAGCTTTTTGAGCACAAAACCACATAATTCTTATAATTACATAACCACTGATTTATTTTATTGTTCCACTGCTAAATGCATCGTAATCTCCTTGAGAAAAGACATTATGTATTCATTCTATATATCACCAGCACCTAGCACAAAGTAGACTTTTTCTGCATCTTTTATGAAAGGAGAAAGCTCTTTCTAGTTTAATAACTGTCATTCTCATTAGTGTCGTGCAATGCTGATATAGAATCCGTATATCTTGGTAATTATTGTTTTGATGCAAATTTCTGTGATATATGGTAACATATCTAATCTTATATTCTTGTTTATGGCTTCATTTTACATAAGCACTGATTAAATATGGAAGAGAAAGAATTACAACACCCCGTATGGTTGTCTTAATATAATCTAATAAGGTACTGTAGCAGAGTACAATAGATTAAGTGGCTCATACAATGCAGAAGTTCATTTCTCATTATTCTGGGGATGAGACAGTACAAAACCAAGGTGCTGGCAGATTTGGTGACTGTTAAGACTGAGCAAATCAGTGAGACACAGTCTCCCTTTCTTCTGAAATAGCAGAGGTGACATAACTCTGACATGCTTCTTTATGGGGGCATTGACATGCTCTGAGTTCCAGGCTGACTTCATGTTCAGCCTGAACTACAAAGCGAGATTTTATCTCAAAAAAACTTAAAAAAATCCTAAAACTTCTTAATCTGTACTTCACAGAGTTATAAAATCACAAGTGTGTAGTGGTTAGGAAATCACAAAGGAAAGAATACGAACCTTGGAATGAGTCTACTTCTCACTTGGATTCTAATTCTGCTGTTTGCTAGTGATGTGTCCTTGGGGGAACTACACAATCACTATGTAGAAGCCCCAATTTATCCTTTGAAAATGGTAATGGGTTCCTCATGGAATTATTAAAAGGGCTGGAATTAGTGAAAGTTATAAATTTTCTAATCTTGTAATTTAAATATTCAATATATACTAGTTACTTTTTTGCTACATAGTATAATATACACATGCAAGGCTTAGAGAAAGAAATGTATTCAAATTTGGAAACAAACTAATTTCGACTCAACATTTCCACTTACATGTATACGGCTATCAAGTCTGTGTACTTTCTCTAGTTAATTGACTGTTGCCTTTCAATATAGCCTGGCAAATCGTCTCCATGTTTGCCTTTAACTGTATCAGTTCCTCACTCGTGTGAAAAACCACTCCACCAACTTTGCCGAGGACATCTCACCAATTTAAAGAAGACCTAAATGAAAATATATAAGACATCCAGGTCTATGCCACATTACTCCTAACTTTAGAAGTTCAGATTTCCAAGGAAAAGCCCTTTGGAAAACCCTCTGAAAAACACTAGGAATTTTATTCTGTGTTTGTGAGTTTTTCTCTCTTTTCCACCTGTCCATTTTATCTCTGCTTGTCCATTACTATTAGGTAGTGTCAGAACTAAAACACCTCATCCCCAGGTATAAATAGTTCCTACTTCAGCAGAGCACCAGCAGCCTCTAGAACAGTCTTGAGCTGAGGCATTCATGAGAAGCATGAGTAGTAACTTGTAAGCTGTTTGTAACTACAAAAACTCATGCGAAATATGGTAAATACTCATTGATAATTAAATTTTCTAGCATGAGTGAAGCTTGAGAGAGGTGTAGGATATTACAGGAGAGGGGCACCATTGAAAATTTGGCAAGTGTTTGCAATTTCATATACTCTAACAAGTAAATCTGAAATGGAAATTGATCTCTGAAAAGTATCCAGATTGGCCTGTTGTTCTCCTGGCTTCAAGACTTTGCAAGGATGAAAATGTGGACAAATTGATTTGATTAGGAAGAGAATTGCTTGATACAGAAGTAATTGCTAAGATTAACACATCTAGATTGCACTAGTGAAGAAGAGAGAGCTACAGGCTACAAACACAGGCTTTTGGAAGTCCTACTGCACACATGTAATTATTGCAAGAAATAAATGAGGTCTTATTTACTGGCAGTGGGGTATGGATCCTTATAATGAGTGAAAATAATTTTTATGAAGCAAAACTGCACTCAGTCCCACAGAGCTGTTCTTTGAATTTCAGTTGGTATTTGGTCAAATTGTTACTGCTTCAGGCCTTTCAACACAGAAGTCACTGCTGGGTCATTTTTTAAGTACGTTTCCAGCGTGGAATTTCATTTTGAACATGCAGTGGTCTACAGCATGTGATGAGGGTCTTTATGAACTTGTAAGATGGAATCATGAGTCACTCTGTTAAGAGGAAAGTGTTTAACATCACCTATGCCATTGTTAATATTATTATTTCACTAGACATGTCTTATTTCTTCATAAGAATATCAAAAAAAATCATTTCACTTGAGCTTCAAATTAATTATTGTTTTTTTCTTTCTGTTTATTTTTTCGAGACAGGGTCTCACTTTATAATTCAGACTGGCCTGGAGCTCAGCCTTGAACTCTCAGCAATCCTCCTGCTTCTGCCTCCCACGTGCTGGGATTACAGGTGTGAGCCACCACACCCGGCACTGTGATATGTGGTAGCGATTGTTCATGGGCATGAGTCACCGTGCCCGGCATTATTGTATGTTTTTACTGGTGGTGAAACCTGGGCCCTTGTGCCTACAAGGCAGGTGCCAGAACCACTGAGCTAAATCCCCCAGCCTTGATCTTTCTTTTTTAAAGGTTTCTAGAAAAGAGGGAAAGAGAAAAACAATCACTCTAAGACTGCTCACCACAACTTTCCAGAAACAAGAAAAATAGTGTCAAATATCAAGTTGTCTTAGTGTAAAGAAATAATATATTCTCCTTTCAAGCAACTTTTCCCTCTTTAAGAAATTCTATGGCTATTTATACATTTTTTGTGTCTAAACATTTTCAAAATGGCTGTATAAATGGTGGTGAAACAATTTCCTGCTTTATAATACACGGATCTATTTCCACAGTGTTAATATCCCCACCACAGCTAACTGGCAGCTGCCAAACTAAAAATATGAAATGTAGAATTGAGAAGAAATACACACATTCAACTTCTCAAACATATCCATAGGTTTATAGAATTATGATTATAAGCGGCCAAGAGCAAATACTTTGAGATAAATGATTTCATTGTCACTTATAGTGCATTATGCTTCTTTTGATTCACCATGGATTAATATTATTTTTACTTATTCACCTGATTTTCTTGTTACACTGAAAAACTTTTTGTGCTATTTTGCCTCTGCCCATGATAACTAGAATAAATCTTCAATGTATTAAGTACCCAATAAGTATTGTTACAAGAATGTGCAGGAAATATCTCATCTTCCTGACTCCCCTTATTAATAGAAACCCAAATTTAACTTAACACAAACATACTTCAGGTGTTCAGTGAACCTTAAAATTTAAGTAAAATTTCAAACCTAGTATAGATCCTGTTCTCATTATTTTTTTTGTAGTTTAAAGAGCTTTATTAATACAATAAATTAACTTTTTACACACACACACACACATATATATATATATATATATATTAAAAACCTAGCAATTGATTTCAGAATGATGTAGGCCTCATTAGAGCTTGATCTCCAAAAACCTGTTTAAAAAAGCAACATGTTCCTCACAGTGTTCTCCTGGTGTGAAATTGGGGTTCCCTTGCAAACGCTGGTTTCGCTGTTCAAAAAATTGGAATATAGTATAGAAAAGCATGTTGTCTTCAGTCTGCTTTGCAGCATCTAAAAACTTTCAGGCAGAAATATTGTCATGCCATCGATGCCCCGGATGAACCTCAAGGCAGCTAACACTTGGTGTTTGGACAGAAGGACTTCCACTGTCTCATCATTGGCAGTTGAGAGCCGCTTTAGCATATCCAGAGACAGCTGGTAGACTGTCTTTAAAGATTCCATCTTTATAGTTTTAATGAAAAAGAGTTATTTTCAAGGAAATGCAGAAGCATGTTGGATATGCTTGTCCATGAGAATAAACTTTATCACTTTTTGTCCTTGAGGCAACTCAGAGTCATTCATACCTTGCCAGATAAAAACAAAAACAAATAAATAAAACAGAAAAAGGAGTGGAAACTCAGGAAGTCAGGTATGTTATTTTCCCGAGGTCATGAAATTTTATTGCTCCAGCCTCATGTTACTCTTCTTCCTTCTTCTTCCCAAGGATAAGAATACATGCTTAAACAGTACAGATTGTTATTTGTGCTACAGTAGAAAAATTAAGATATTATTATGAAACCCAAGACGTACTCTTGATTACTTTTACCTTTTGAATCAGAAAGACTATCAGTAAGTAAATTCTGTTCAGCTGTGCATAGAGTGAAAGCATCTATATTGGAATGTAATGGGAACATGATTTGAAATTGATAATGTCATTGAATTGTATCTTTTTATTTTGGTGGGATGCTACTATTCTTCTTTAAAGATCAGCATTTCTTATTGTCATTATACTTTTAATGAAGTGATATTTAGAGAAAGGAAATATCATTGATTTTACTTTTCCCAATTATAGTAATAACTATGTGGTCAATAATACAACATTAATTAATATGTAAATAAATTCATAAATAGGAAATATTTCCATCACCTACTTTTAAATATGGCACTGTTAAAATATTTGCTTATTTTTGAAGCACTTTCGTGACTAAATTCAGTCATGATATATAATATAATATAATAATATAATATAATATAATATAATATAATATAATATAATATATATACAGTGGTATATTATAATAGTAACCTGTACTGAAAACCTCAGAGTAAGGTGAATGATTTAGATTGTGAAGACTCATTAAAATGATTTAGTATTGACTGAACTGCATTTCTAATAGTCTAGCAAGCACTTTATCTCAAACTCTGTGGCAAGTTAGGATACTTTATTGTGTCATGCTGTGACCTTAAAGAGAATCTCAAGAGCTTAGAAATGTGCAGAGGTTTGTATACAGATTTCAAAGAATTAAATCTAACATCTGGAATTGTTCTCTTTGTACTTTAGCATTTGTTAAACAGCTTTTCCTTTCTTTTCCCTCCATTTTCAAGTCTTTTCCATAATCACATATCTCTCTCAAAGTAATATTCCTTCACCTTTTTGCTTTATCTTATAGATTAAGAAGACAAAAACATTTTCAAGAGATTTCAGAAACTGACAGTCACTGCACCCTAAAAAGAGCAATTCTGTCTGAGCAACTAGTTGCCAGGGCTCATGCCTGTCCTAGTGGGAAATGGCCATTCTCCACTGTGTGGAGTCCCTGTTGGCCCTTGAGTCAAGTTGAAGGACACTGCCACCAACATGGGATGGTAACATTAACAGGTAAACGAAAACTGTGCAAAATAATGTCAGGAATTATTAGTCATTCACAGCAAAGTTGCATTTGGTGAAACCATGAACAACTGTTTGGATGGTCATTGTAAGTTGTCTCCAACCACTCATTCCCTTCATTTCCCAGAGTCATCCACAGGCACCTCGACCTGGTCGTCTGACCTTCCATCAATGCCATGGGGAAGATCAGCCCCAATTAGTCTGTACCTAATAGTATTAAACATCTGATAAGCAGGCCAGTTCTGGACCATTTTTCCTCTCTTTTTCCATCTTCCTCTTGCTAGGAGGGGTTCCCTGACTCACAGCCTCATTTTGCTTACACATTTCTGAGTTCATAACCCATGATTCTGCTAGAAATAATGTGAAATTTCTGACATTTGCACCTTTCAAATGAGGGAAAAACCAGACCCAGATGGGAGGAAGAAGTTGAGTCTTGTAGGAATCAGCCTGTAAGGCGAGCTCAAAATCAACCAAGTGCTGATGAAGATGAAAAATAAAGAGACACAGAGACAAAGTAATATCTGGGGGTTAGGGGCTCCTGTCTCCTTCTATGTAGAGCCCAAATGGCTGGTACACCTCGGCTTTCCTCACCAGACGTGGGCACTAACAAGTCCACAGGTTTCACCTGTCTCCTGCATGCCAGTAAACAACTTCCCCTCAGGTGATTTACTTTTTCACTGCAGAATGTTAGCATTCTTGTATGTCTCCTTTCTCTTCAGTGCTCACTACAGAGGCCAATTAAGCCTCATTTTTTCTCATCTGATTTCCACAGAATCTTGGCAAAATCCTTAAATCTTAAGAAGAAGCTTTAAAAAAGCAGTTAGATTATTTTTTTCAACTTGTACCAGAAGGATTTAAGAGATAGTACTGAGTTAGCCCTATTACCAAAAAAACTTGGATTCATACTTTTTCCAGATGTAGTTTCTCAGTATCCTGTGTCATCATGTTCATTGTCTTAAACTTTGAGGACAACTTAAAATTAATTACTCAAAGTAGATTGTAATAAAATTATAAGTGAGACAATGTACTTAATGGTATTATTCATTAAGAAAAGATATAAGATGCAAGTTAAAAATGGTGTGGAACACCCTAACACATTCATATGTTCACTCACTTGAGTGTACACACATACCCACTATAACAATGGGGCCAAGCCAAAGAGTGTTTCCATTAATCTGTTAATACACAACTAGCCACATCCATCCAGCACCTCTGTGGCTATATACTTTTTTTACATTTATTTATTTTTGTGACAGGGTCTCGCTTTTGTAATTCAGGCTGACCTTGAGCTCAGCCTTGAACTCGCAGCAATCCTCTTGCCTCTGTCTCCCAAGTGCTAGGATTACAAATGTGAGCCATCACTCCCATCATTGTAGTGTGTGATTCTGATTGCTGGTGGGCATGAGTTTCCATGGCTGGCATCGCCATATGTGGTTACCCAGGATAGAACCCAGGCCCTTGCACTTGCAAGGCAGGTGCCAGAACCACCAAGCTGAATCCTCGGCCCTACTTTGTTGACTTTTAAACAAGATAAAATTTTCCTGCCTCTTAATTTTTGTAGGTCTGAGCACTATCCTTTATTTTGGCTGCTTCAGAGGAATCAATAAAAATAACTGACACTTACCTATAATACATTTTAATAATTTTATATATTTTTCCCTTTTTACATTAATGTAAGTAAAGAGTGAGGAATTGAAGAGAGGATAGGGGTTTGGAGGAAAAATAACAATCAAGATATGTCATAAACAGGTACAAATTCTCAATGATGGGTGTGACCATAATGTATGCCTAAAATGTATCAATAAACTCAAGAAAGAGGAAAAATAATTTTATCCTTTTGGTCCTATTTTTTTCTCCAGTCAGGGTCTATTGTTATCCCATTGTGTAAGAGATGAAACTTAGTTAAAAGTCCTCAGTCTAGCATTTCACTAGTAGTATGACAAAACCAGAATTTGATTCACATGTCATTCTTTTTATTATGTCTTATAACCTTTCTCAAAAAAGGACATCACTACATGTTGTCTTCATTCTGTACAAATCTGCATTTTACACAGCTTTGTCTGTGCCTAGCACAGTGTCTTGTGCATTTAATAGCTCAGTTTCTACTAAATCATTTCTTGTAAAGTTCAAAAGAAATAACTCATTGAAGTATTTCTCTTTTCAATGAGTTGACATAATTTCACCACAGATTAGGTCTTTTACAGTGCAGGCAAAAACTTTAGTTAGCAATTGCCCAAGAAAGGCTTTGCAAAAAAGACAAGTTGTAATTCTGACAAGCAGTGTAGATACATTTAATAAACCTATAAATGAAGAAACTCAAATACCTGCATGAAAGAGCACAGGACAAAGGGATGTGATAACTACTTGCTGATAATCGAAGACAGGAAATCTCCAGAGAGGATATTATCAAGAAATACAAACCACCAACAGATTATAGCCCAGAGTGCATAGAGAAGACAGAAATAATTGCCCCATTTCTGTCAGGAACTAAGGAAATGTGATCTTGTATCTTTTATTTAACTCTTCATGCTTTAAGTTTTTCTGAGGAAGGTTAAGTTACCTGAATAAAATAACATGACACTATGGAGATTTTTCTTTAAAAAAAATTGTATCTCAATGGTAGAAGAAGAATTTTGATGGTGAAATCTATTTCTTATCTGAGAAAAGCAAAATGGCCCTCCAGGTACACTTCACCATGGGCTCCCAGACAGAGGTCAGCTGATATGAACCAGATGGGACTGCAGATATGACAAGCAGAGCTGGCTTTAGGCTTTTTTTATTTGCTAAGGGAACTCATGTATACCTTAATCTCCCCAAGGGTCATTTGTGTCACTTACACAGGATAATTTGATGTTGGAGTATGATGTATCAACAAAACTGTAGTGACATAACATTGAAAAAGTGCTTTTTGTCCCTCATCCAAAGAAGATGGACACCTTGAGCTCACACAAGAACCGTTTAAAGCAGGAGTCAATAATGACACTAGTCATGGAGACAATTAAAAAGTGATAATGTGTCATCCCAGTCTCAGTACAGCAATGAGGAACTGTTAATGTTTAAATATCTAGATATAGGTTGGGTTACTTACCTGTGGATAATGAGACTTCACATTCTCACTCTTCAAACTATATGTGTGCCAACCTTGAGACAGGATCTTGCTGGTTTGCTAATTTAGTGTTGGAGTGTATTTGTAATGTTGAATATACTTCATTCTGTGGAGAACTGCTTATTATTATGGAATAAGAGAGTGTAACTGTTCCACATAAGTAATTAAGTCTATTAATCAATTAATGACGGTTTATGTAAATAATATTGAAATAATGAAAATACGCCTACACCTGTTGTAATTGAGCATAGATGCAGACAAAATTCTGAGTCAGAAATGCTAAAAAAAAAAAGCCCTCAAAGCACAGAAGGTTCCTCATCCTCTGACCTCAAAAGCCTCTTCTCTTTCCACGCCTACTTCAGAACCCTTTTTTCAGACTTGTCTAAGTATCAAGTTCAAATACTAGGGTAAATGCTAACTTTCATCTTCCAGGACTTTCACGTGGGACAGATTTGGAGAATAGAATCTCTTGTTTGCAGCTGACCACTCCACTGTGAAGTAGAAAGCTCATGGTCAGGTGATGTGCAATTTACTACGCTACTGCACGGTGTAGGTTTCTTCTTGTTTCATGGTGATGGCGCTGCTGCGCCTCCTTTGAAGGGACCATTTCAGGGCGGATTCACTGCGGGTGAGCTCGGAGTCTTCCTTCCTCCCGCTCCCTTCCCACGGCCCCTTCCCTCTATCTTCCTCTCCATTTCTCTCCATTTGTCTCCCTCCATTTCCCCTCAGTTTCTCAGCCTACTTGTAGTACGAAAGCCTAAGCCAGAAGAACGATTATGCTAGAGATCTTTACTAGCACAATGTCTTTTTACTTTGGCCACCGATTTTCATTCTGTCCTGTACAGCATCTTACTCTTCACCTTGAAGAAGAGCAGTTGTTAGCAGTGATTGGATCAAATGAGTTCGCAGTTCAGGATCAAGATGCTTCCTGCAAGTCCTCATTTCCCCAACGGGGACCCAGGAGGGTTTCCAGAAACACCAGTTGGTTGTTGCCTGGCAGGGGAGATGTTGCTAAGAGACAGTACAGTCCCAGAGGACACTGGCCCCTTCATTATGGAAGAAACTACCCCTCTCTTGGTCCCACATTACTCATCATTTAATTTTTATTACCAATTGACCTTCTTACTATTCTTCTCTCTAGACTCAGTATTATCAGTCAGCCTGTGGGAAAAGCCACTGAAACAATGAATTAGTGTATTGAACATACATTTCTCTCCTGCTAGTTTGAAGTATTACATACCTTACTATACATAGTGAAACTGTATCAAATCTATATAATTTATTTCACTAACTTTGACTAACTGTTTAATTTAATGGGAGTTTTTCTAATACATTAGCTACATGCGTTCAGGATGAGGGCTTTAGCAAAATCATTTTGAAAGCTAGAGTATGTCTGAGGCCCAAGTCCAGTCTAAGATTGAAAAAAATGAAGAGAACCAGACAAGAAACTCAGGAGAGTAAAGACAGCAGCTTTGACCTAACAGAAATCTTTTGGTATTTAGGTGAATGGCCGCAGAAGAGATTGAGAGAAGTTCATATTAGGACACATTTGAGTGTTTTGTTCTGTTATGTTAATGACACTGATATAAATTTAATGTTAGGTAAATAGGCCACAAATTCATGAAGTGTGACTTAAAATTGCAAAATAAAACTTTCAACAATTTAAACTCGCTTTCCATGAGAAGGTAAAGGATCCCTATTGGAATGCCTGTCTACTGTTTGTCTGAAGATAATTGGGGTGAGGATGATGATTCTGATGTCAAAGGGAGAGGAACATCTTTGTTGGCTGTCAGTTCTGGTGTTGGCTGAAGTACTTGGTAATATTTTTATTTTTTGTTTTTACTTAAAGACTATACCCATTAGACTTTACTTCCAAAATGAAGTCTAGTAAAGTTTTCCTATTACCTCTTCAATGTCTCTCTGATATCTCTAGAAATCCTCTGATGATATGACAGCCTTCCCTGTCTCTCGACATCAATTTTTGCTTCCAACCACTGTCTCATTTGCCATTCTAGGAAGAAAATGTCAGTATCCCTGGGAAACACTACTGAAAGTAAAAATTAATACCATCTTCTACTTTCTGGTTCCCCCAAACCTATCTAATATTTTTATTATCCTTAAATTTCCCTGAATTTAGATGAGTTACAGCCTCAATGCTTAGAACTATTCTAGCATATAAAATTTTGTCCCTAAACTTTTATATTTCTTGAATCCTAGCTGGGAATCACACAGTATTTGTAACTCCAGCGAGTAGGAAAAAATATCTCAACCTCACTACATATCCTTTCAAATCTTTTTGGTCTTATACCTTGTCTTCAGCTCTTGAAACCAAATGATTCCTGTCCCATGTAATAGAAGTGCTGAGAGTTATATTCAAATAGTTTTCCACCAACCACTTACCATCACTTTCATTTTACATAGTGTATTATTAATGTATATTTTGTATTTCCTTTAAGTAGTCACGTTTTATGGTCTGAGAACTATTACTAGCCTAACTTTAATGATAATATAGTGATAGAGAGATAGATCAATTTGTCCCACAAATGTTGACACAAGAACTAGAGTACAACTGAACCCTATGGTCAGTTAGCTCAGGAATAGAGTATACATCCCAGAAAAAAATTCCTATTAGGTGTTGTATCTATTCCTCATTCCCTCAATAACAACAGTCCCCAGAATGCAAGAGTTACGTCTGTGGATGTGGCTCAGGTGCAGATTGATTGCCCATTCCAAGTGCAGCCCTGGGTTCAATCCTTAGCACTTCCAAAAGTGGATGCATAAATAATGGAAAAATCTAATCTATTCAATTTGAGCAAGTGGCCAAATAGAAATATTGATATAAGCAAAAGAGTTATACACTCAGACTTCAAGGTGTATGTCACATGGAGCCCATAAATAGTATTAGTATCTGAAGGAATATCATTACCTTTCTTACACATGTCTTGAGATCAATAGAAACTCTCATAATTGTTTACTGTTCATGTTCTTATTTGAACCCTAGATGATATTTTTCATTGTGATATCTTTAAAAATTCAAACAAATAACATTTCTAATATTTAACTTTATGAAAATATACTTTGTCTTATTCCGTATAGCCTTAGATAATTTCTTGTCATCACTGCATTTTAGAATTAACCATGGGGATTTTAATTTCCAAAAATTCTGATTTAATTATTTAAAGTTGAGACTCAGCGTTGTGTTGATATAATAGGCTCTTCTAACTCATTGTAAAGTAGGAAGAATTGCAAAACTATGCTTTAAAAATTATTTCTATGTTATTCATAAAGTACCTGTGTTATTCTTTGACTTCTACCAGACCGGACAAGTCCAGTCCATTTGAACTGAAAGAGCTATACAGACTTTTAACTAATATTTGTCTGTTTTTTTCTCTCTGTCTCTCTCCCTATGGCCTCTAATCAATTTAGTCTACTAGAAAAAACTATAGTGATCCTCTCTAACAAATATTCAGATCTCCGTAGCGCTGGGACATGAGTCCTCTGACACATAATCACCAGGTATTTTCTCCATATCTCAAAGGAGCTAAAAATTCCAAATTGCTATTAATAAAGTGAAATCCTGCTGTTTACAACTTTATTTCCTTTCTAGATTTCAGAAAATTCTGTGCATGTTTCAAACTTGTGGAAGAAAGCTAACCAGTACACTTCTGGCTCTCCTGAGTGACTGACATTTCCTTGTGTGTTAGGGAGGAATTCTAATCATATATGGAGCTATTTTCTTTAGTGGGATATTTTCTTTATAATCTTATAGTTTGAGTCATTCTATACAGTCCACTTTGCATGTAGTTCTTTCTCAATATTCCATGAACCCAGTAACCTGGGATAGTTGAGTTATTGTGTTCTCTATGAAGAATTCCACTATCACTACTGACTGTCTTTGAGCCAACACTGCTCGAAGCAACTTGGCATCTTCTCTACTGAAATTATCACACTCTCCAGATTGTTTCAAAATATATTTCCTATATAAAAAGTCTAATGTTCACCTGATAATGTCAAATAAATGCAATCTTGTACTCTGAGCAAAACACTTTAAACAAAAAATAACGTGTAAAATTAAAATAATTGAACACTTACCTCTAGTATTGAGAATTATTCAGAAAATATGGCTTTTATAACTGTCTCTTAGCATATATAATGATCTCTGGTAGATTTTTATGTCTATGACATGTCTCTATAGGTAAGTAGCACATATGTAGCAAAAGCTGCGTCTCATATGTCTCATTTATTGCAGCACCCAAAGCAATGTCATCTTGGTATAATTAAATCTGTTTTGTCAACCATCTATGTTTTATAATTTGAAACAGGGCCAAGTTAGAATAAAATGTAAGATATGGAAGGAATACTCTACCAAAAGTGACTAGAATGAATTGCTTATTAAAACCTATCCTAATGGGCTGGTGATTCAACTCAGTGGTAAAGCACTTTCCCAGCATCCCTTGGACCCTGAGCTTGACCCTTAGCACTAAACGAAGCTCTCCTTACTTATGAAATATGCAGGAAAGGAAGTGGTAAGTTGAGTCATCTTATTATAATATTTATGATATTTTTGGTAGGAATTCAAAGACCAGAGGCAAAAATGCTTTTTATCAATTTATTCAAGTAAACTTGCAATAGCATATTTACTTCCTCAGTTCTTGGCACTGAGATATGTCATTTTCCCCATATCAAATATTCTTGGCAGAGTGTAGTTGACCTGCTTGAGAGAGAGTGTGTATTTTTGCTTTCAGGCTCTTAAAGTTAAAAACTCAGAAGTTTCCGTTTGTGAAAAAGTACTTGAGATTTAACATCAGCATGCAGATTACATCTAAAGGACAAAGATATCAGATGGTTTGTGGGCAGTTTTTAAGCTGGGCAAGTTTTACAATAGCTGCGTTTCAACTTTGGTGAACCAGATTAACAAAAACAATGTTGGTATTGTATCTTTTTGTAAACTTTGGAAAATTTGATGTTTTTTTGAGTCACTGATTTTAGAATTTTGGATTTTGGGAACTGTTACATATGGACTAGATATAAACTTAATAGCGTTTGTATAAAATTAATTGGGTCATTCATATTAGCCATGCTCATCTTGCTCTGCCCTTTGAATCAATCATTTCACATTGAACGTCTTACACTGAATATTCTGTTTCATCTGCTCTCATGAAAACAAACAAAAGCATCATGATCAATAAGAAGTGAAATTGCATTTCAATGACAATAAATTTTTACTTCTCTTATGGTAAACTCACCTGTAATTTCATAAACTATCCTCCCTTCATAAAAGAAATCTTAATATTCTTCATACATAGAAGAGTAGCCAGCTTATGTAAACAATTTACATGGAAAGAACATGCATACAAGTTAAGTCCAGATGAACACATAGATGAATGAACCAGAGGACGGACACAATCTATAGTAACACTGAAATATTCTTATCACTAAACATGGGCAACATTCCTAATATGGAACTGTATTATCCATTAATATGCATGGGGTTATTTTTAATAGATTTCTATCTCTTCTTATAAAGAAAGCATGCTTTTCCCATTATCTTAGTGCTTTCTCTTGAAAAGCTGTAGCTTTTCATCCACCACTGCATAAATCTTTTCTTTTGTTGGTAAGGTCAATTTTATCATTTTTCCTTTATTAAGTAGGAAAGCTCATATATAACTCCACTAAGAAAAGTTTTTAGGACTTCTCTAAACTACAGTGAATTTTACTGGGGTTGACATTGTCTCAAGGACAGCAATTAGCTGATTCTACAAACACATTAGTAGCAATTTTAGATTTGTTCACTTGCATTGTGCGTGATCAGTGATGCCAACGGACATATTCCAAAAGTATGTGGAGAATATATCTGAACTTGATTGCAAAGCCAGTGGCTTATTCACACTTCATTTTGTTACCGTGTGAATGTTATTTTGTAGTTTGCAAGTTACCTGTGTTTCTCTAGCTGAGGAAATCAGCTTTCTTATGGACTGCAGAGAAATCGTGCTAAAGTTCATATGGTTATAGAATCAATGGCCTAAAAGGGTCTAAGAGATAATCAGGTCATCTCTCCCTCCATGCTTTTAAGGAACTTCCTGGGTTATTAAATCATATTACAAAGAGTGGAAATTTTTTGTTAATGTAATATCATCTGTGTGTGTCTGCAAACCCTCCATAAATAGGAAATCAGTCTGCCAGCTCTATATGCGTATGATGCTATTATTTATGAATATTTTGGGGTGAGCTTCACTGTCAAATGCTTCATTGTTAGTTTCTAACTTCATCCATATATTATTATTGATACTCAAATGCTAAGAAGGACAGAAAGGGACATCATATAGCTTTATTATCGTTCCATAGAGAGACTACTTGACACTGAGGTCATAGTGTACTGATGAACAAAATGGCTTATCTAAGAGACAACATTGATTCACAAGTTATATAATCCAATGCACAGAGGTGTGTGTATATAAGAAGTCAAAACACAGATCTGTTACTTTGCTCTTGCTCTGAGGTGACTTGCTATGGTTAGTAAGCAGCCTTCTTACTGTTCTCTGCAAAGACTTCTTTGCCCTCTCTGTGTTCAACTGGGCAACTGAGCAACATTATGTTTCCACATGAATTCAAAAACAGTAGCAGTCATACTCAGTGACATCCACTTGCTTTCTAG
>PVIR01013497.1:0-42192 GCA_004026965.1 Petromus typicus
TCAACAATGTCCCCTTTCACCTTATTTTACATTGAGCATTTTCTATTTCACAATATATAACATACAATGCTAGGACTCATTTACATCTTCATTTTCTCATACCAGAGAAAAGATGCGATATGTACCTATCTGTGACCTATTTATTTCACTTATGAGGATATCCTCAAGGTATGTCCATTTAAGTAGAAATGATTCAAACATATACCAATAAAGATAATAAAAAAATGATAAGTTTGAATCATTTCTACTTAAATGGACATACCTTGAGGATATCCTCATAAATGAAATAAATAGGGCACAGATGGGTACATATCACATCTTTTCTCTGGTATGAGAAAATAAAGATGTAAATGAGTCCTAGCATTGTATGTTATATATTGTGAAACAGAAAATGCTCAATGTAAAATAGGGTGAAGGGGGAAAATGTTGAGATAGTAACAAAAAAGTAAGGAAACAAATTTTATGTATACAGGGGGGTGGTAGGGTGGGTAGGGATATGGGAAAAAATGAGAATTAAGTTGTGTCTTACACAGGTACAAATCCCCATTATGGAGTGCAATCATGATGTGTATATTTAATGTACCAGTAAAGATAAAAAAGATTTAGCAATCACAAACTGAGCTGCTATAAACATGGGTGCACATATGTCGCTGTGATATGAATCCTCTAATTCTTTTGTGTATATACCTAGCAGAGCATTGACCAGGTCAAATGAGACCTCCAATCCTAGCTTTTTGAGAAATCTCCACACTGATTCTTACAGACGTTGTACAAGTCTACATTCCCACCAACAGTGGAGAAGTGTTCCTTTTTCTCTGCAGCCTTGTCAATATTTGTTGATGGCTAATTCTGAAATAGCTGCTATTGTTCGTGGCGTGAGATGAAATCCCAGTACTGTTTTCATTTGCCTCTCTCAAAAGACCTGTGATGTTGAGCATTCTTCATATACTTCTTAGTTGCTTTTACTTCTTCCTCTGAAAAGTATCTGTTCCTTTCAGATGCCCATTTTTGAATTGGGTCTTTAAATTTGGGTGGGCTGATTTTTTAAAAACTCTTAATATATTCTAGACAGTAGCCCTTTGTCTGAGGAACAGCTGGTAAAGATTCTTCCCCATATTGCTGATTGCCTTTTTGCTCTGTTAGTGTTTCCTTTGCTGTGCAAAAGCTGTTTAATAGAATAAGATGTCATTTGTTGATTTCTTCTGCCAATTCTCATACTATAGACACCCTCATAAGTGAAATAAATAGATCACAGATGTGTAAATATCATCTCTTTTCTCCGATATGAGAAAAGGAAGATGTAAATGAGTTCTAGTTTATACAGTTGATATTGTGAATTAGAAAATATTTAAAAGGAAAGAGGGTGTAGAGGTAAATAATGAGTGGAAAAAGATCATAATAGTAAAAAAAGGAAACAAATTTTATATATATAGCAGGTAAGGGTTTCAGGGTGAGTGGGGGAAGGGGAAAATGAGAATTCATGTCATATTCTGGTACACACTTTCAATTTTGAAAGCCATCATGATGTGTATTCATAATGTACCAATAAAGATTTGAAGAAAAAATATAAAGATATATTCAAACAAATTCACACTATCTGTATTTTAAAAGAAGAATAGCTACACATCAAAATATAAATAGATAAAGAGTAATGAAAATTACATGGAACCTTATTTAATTGTGAAGAAAAATGAAACCATTTCAATGACTGAAAATGTATGGAACTTGAGACCATCATGCTGTGTAAAATAATCCAAACCCAGAAAGTTAAACATTCCAGCTTTTTTATGAGTAACATGAATAATTAACTGGGAGATGATAAACTAGAAGTTAGACTCTCAAAGATATGAAAGGGAAACAGTGGGAGAGGAGAGAAAACTGAGATAGGGTTGAAAATGTTCATGACAGGTTATATCATGTTTCAGTTACTCGGAAGAAGCTTCAATATTCTGTACTACATACATGTATCAATTTTCAGAACGTGATTCGCAAATATTTTCACCCAGTCTGTGGCTTTCCTTTCCAATATTTTACATTTCTTCTTGTAAATCAAATATAATTATTAGAATAAAATCCTATCTACCCAGTCTTTCTAGGTATTATTTCACGACAAATGAAGTACCAATTGCAACAATCCTGGTGGTTTCTTAGATAATGATGAAAAATTGTTAACTATATCTATAAAAGATGATGTGCTTTAAGTACATAATAAATATATAACTTTGGAATGTAAATGTTATTCTTTTATTTCCCTCACCCAACAGCTGCGGAAATAACTGTGGAGCCAACTGTGGAAGAGGCGTCTGACAACTGCACCCAAGAATGTCTTATCTTGGGTCACTCTGATGCCTGCTGGATGCCGGCTTCTCTGACCCGCTCCAGTCCTTCACACCCTCAGGCCTCTGCTCAGTGCCATAGCCCACTCGTGCTACGGGCCTCCGCTCGCCACCACAGCCCTCCGGTGACACAGACCATCGCTATCTGCCACAGTCCTCCAGTGACCCAAGTGATCGCCCTATGCCACGACTCTCCACCAGTGCAGGCCTCTGTTCTCCATCACAGTCCTCCTCTAGCAAAAGATAGTGCCCTTCACCACAGCCCACCGCAGGCGCAGGCCTCGGCCCTCCGCCGCAGCCCTCCACCACAGTCTGCTGCCCTCCGCAGCAGTCATACCCAGCAACCAGTAGGTTTCCAGCCAGGGTGGGTGCCAAGTGCTGGGGCTGATGGACTAGGGTCTGTAGATCAGGGAGTACAAGGGAGCGCAAGGGCTCAGCTTTACACGGTGCGTGAGAGACTTCACCCCGCTGATGATTCGGCTAAAGTCATTCACTTGACAACTTTCACTCCAGGTCCACAAGGCAGACGCTCTAGTGATGATTCTCCGGTTATGGAAGAACATCCCTTATAAAAGTAAAAGGAATATTTCACATTTTCATATTTCTCTGTGTGCGTGATTGAAGTTTAAGACCCAATTTCAATAAATAGTCTAGATCTTAAGCTTGCAGAAGCTCTGTAAATAGAAGTTAATACCAGAAAACCTGATATCTAACACATAGTCAAAAGTTAAAAATAAATTTACTATCCGTTTAATTTATAATGAAAGTGTAAATATAGAAATTTAAAAATTCTTGTCCTTTTCTCCAGAAAGACTTAACATGACAGAAATTAACATGTAGTGCATATTATTTTTGATGTACTGTATTTATTCTTTTTAAACAAACATGTTTGATATTCTTGATGTTTTCCCTTCTGTTTTTTATGGACCAAGTAGGTAGTAAATAGCAAACTAGCAAATATCTTATTTCACAAGTTCTAAAATTTTTATCTAATCTTTTGATCAGTAAAAAATTGTACAGTACAAGTACTAGAGTGTTTTGTTTTCATTTTTGCTGTTCACATTGTTTACTCATGTTTCTGCCTTGGAAAATGCACAGTAGGGTGTTTAGATACCTTTTAAATTTGTGTCTATATTCCTGTTTTCTGCCTTTGTTTCAAGAATATATTAATATAAGTTGTAAATATATTTCTCAGAACATATATAGACTACTTAGAATCAGCTCTAATCTTATTTCTGTGTTCTTTAGTAGAGTTTGAAACACTGAAGTGCTGTAATTGTACCCAAATTAGCTGACTTTTAAAAAATGTATTTTTGTAGTTTAGTATAAAGTACATCAGAAATAATATTGCATCTTCCATATTAAGCCTATACACATTGTTAATTGTGTCTTTTCTTTCTGGAGCTTGTATATAAAAATCACAAGGAAATTGGATGTATTCAATTCAAGATGAATTTACAGCTATTATTGATAATTGTTATTTTGTAGATATCCAAAAGATTTCAATTTTGATAACTTGGTATAGTGTTATAAAGTACATACAAAAAATACATAGATCTATAGAGAAACACTTATACCAAATGTATAAGACTGAAGGGTTTTTTTGTCATTCTAGTTCAGTCTACTGAAGACAACCACTATTTTAAAGAAAGGAAGGAAGTTTTCAAGAGTCACGATTATAAATGCATATCGAATGTAATACAATACAGGAATTTGAGTGTATATGAAGATGGATAAATAAGATTTATGACTGCTTCTTGGTATGAACACTAAACAACCTAATAACACACACTCAAATGGACATACACACAGAGATACAAAATAAAATAAACTCTAACATATGAAGTACAATATACGCTAAGCTAAATATACAATAGTACATGTTGTAGGAGACATTAGTTTTCTTATGTTGTCTGTTCTTTATTTTCTGTTTTGTTGGATTATATGGGGATTATATTATATGTGTACATTTTCTAAACTCATATAAACAGCACCAATTTAATTTTTCTCCTTAGCCATAGCAAGGAAATATGTTATTTCAACATCACACTGAGCAAAGGAATAATTGGTGCTGGGGGGATGTGAACATTTCTTGATTTAATTAGATGTAGGCTTTGTAATGTATTGATTGGAGATTTGCGATATATGATCAAATTATGTGTAAAGTGTTAATATAAATTGTAGTAAATGTGTAATTCCATTGACAAAGCTTTCCACTGAATGTTGAGAAAACTTCTCTTTGTGTGTCCAGCAGGTGAAATAGCATTTTGAGAATGTACAGTGTTCGCTAAAAAAATGTAGACACACTTTAGCAGTATGCCATATTAATAAATGTCTGGAAGCTAATTGTCACCACTTCTAGCACTTTTTATAGTGTGTAGGTCAAAGGTCACTGGTATTAGTATTATGGTGTATTAATAAATATAGTATTGAAATATTTATAAAAGATTTTCTCTTCCTGATGTATACATTTTTTGGCAGACTCTGTATGGTTCTTATTGTGAATTTCTGTAAAGCATACTTGACTTTCTGTGTAGAGTAACTTAACTTTTAAAAAGTACAGTTAAAATAGTGAAAATTTAAATTACTACTGTGTACTGCTTTTCGCTTTTGTATTGATGATTGCTCCAAATATTTTGCAGCATCCTGATTTTCCAGGTTCACATGAATCCTGAAGGACTGATCATGGTTGAAAGTTTATTGAAGTATAATGATAGATATTTTTTGTTCACATTGTTCATATTATTATTATTCATGAAGTTTCTAAACTTCAGAAAAATATAGAGATCCCCAATGACACAAAAAGAGTGCTCTGGTAGATTTTGGACCACTAGATCTCTGAAAAAAGTCTCAAAGATATATGAGTGGGAATTTTTTTCTACTCTAAATATTTGCACACTTTTCTCCTCCATTTCTTTGTTTTCACTACGATGTGCACACACATTCAAAAAGTGATAGAAAGAAGATGAAGGACCACTAATTAAGGTTCCATAAGCTTAATAGTTTATATCTTTGTTAATGGGAATCAGAATAGGAACCAAATTTTGATATTTGGAAACATTTTTCAAATACTATGAATAAGTCAGTTTCTAAGACGGTTTTTAAGTTTATGTGTCTAAAACACTGTAAAGTTTTGCTGCCTTTCCTAAACATTTAGGAATGAACAATATGCTTTTACTGCCCTTTCTAACTTTGATTTTACAATCAGAGTTAGATTGTGTTTAGAATATTAAATACTGGGCAACCTCTCCTGGATTCATACCAGAGAGGAACTGAATGGAAGCAGGCTAGAAGTAGCCAAAGAGGCAAGGGGTGTGAGCCCAGTTATTCTCCCCTCTGCATTCTCTTTCTCAGCTTCCACTGGATATGACCTCAGAAATCTATATATTCTGGGGCCACAGATTTGATGAGATATTTCTCATCATTTTAGAAATTCTTTCTTTGAATTCATAGATAGAGCTGTAACTTGACAGAACTCACAGGTGGATCTTCTGATGTACAAAAACTTGACGTTCTAGAACTGCAAAATATTTTGCTTTACCATCAATCAGAAAATGTTTCCCCTGAAAGTAGAAAAGTTTTCTTTGGTTTGAAATTGAAACTTCAAAGTGAATGATCTGATAGTAATACATTCAACCTGATTGGTTATTCTACGTGGTGGCCATATTTAATTCCATTGTGATTATTGATTTTTATGGCTATAGCATTACTATACAACATTTGTAAGTATGTAGTCACACACTGGATCTTATATGTCTTGTATATACACATTCATTGCTGAAGTATATCTTCAAGTTTTAACTAAGACTGTGTCACTGTAGTTAAAATTAGCTTTTGGGTATACCAACAATGTGATAAATTTGCAGAGTACATTTTGTATTGTCTCACAAATAATTTTATCATTTTGTTTTTATTATTCAGTTTTGGTTAGAGGAAGTGATTATTGCTATTGTGTAATGGTGACAGTCATGAAGACTCTCTGCCAAGCTAATATTTGTCACACACTTTCACTGAATGGCATAAATGGCCTTAAGATGTAATAATGTCACTCAAAGTATCCTTTTCTGTCCAGAGGATATGAAGTGTGTTTTGCATATAAGGATAATTTACCATTCATTTTTTGTTGTTTATTTTAAGGACTGATGTTCATATATCTCTTAGTATGTATTTGGAAATCTACTTGGTCAGGCTTTCTCTTCTTCACACACGTGAGCTACATTTCTTATTTATGATTATTATTCCTTGGCTTTCTTCATTCATATTCTTTTGAAGAATAAATTTTTATTTATGTTTAGATAAACTCTGACTCATAAACAGTGGACAGTAATCTGGCTCTTTCCACCTGGCCGAATTGGCCTGGAAAGTGAAACACAAGAAACTGTATTTTGACAGGAAGAGTTTTATATCATGTGCCAATTATCAAATCAGCATAAATTCTTGAAAAGTTCTTAAAATGTTCACAGTAGCTTTGTTTCACTCACCATTTATGAGGTTTCCATAAATATAAGTATTCAAAGCAGTACAAACTGAAATCAACAAGTATAGAAATGACAGCGCTTCTCAGAAAAATGTGTGCACAAGTGAAAAAACAGACAGCAGCTGTTTAGTGATTGTACGTGATGCTTTTATGAACAAAGTGTGTGAAATTTTGGTGTTTACAATATTTGGAATTTTATGAACTATGTATTTATGTTTGTGTTTTGGGAATATTCTTCCTCTGATTTTACACAGTATCTGAAAGTGAAAAGTACTCTATGACCATGCAAGCCACGCTCTGGACGTGAGAAGGTTGGATAGTATATGGGCCAGAATACATGCAGTAGTATGTGGTCCATTGAAAAATGTGTACTAATTGTTCTACTTCAGATTCTGTACTGCATGTTTTCTTAGTAATATGAATACAAATAAAGTAATGATGAAAAGCAATGATGCCTTTATTTGTATATCTGCTAGTTCAAAAATCAGAGGTTTAAATTTCTATAAATCAATTTTGAAGTAAACAAAGGATACTACACAGTTTTGATGATACATCTCTATGAGTTAATATATTTGTTTACTCTGTTAGCACCTTCAAATAACTCTTAATTCAGTATCATTTTAATCACTCAAATTTTTTGAACTATATTATTAAAATATATAAATTTATGTCATGTCTTCTGAGACAAACTTAAGGGATATGTAACAAACAGGAGGCATCTAAGAATGTTTTCCTGCAAACAGGTTAAATGCGCTTCAGGAAGAACCTGCTAATATGCACAGAACAAATGAGTACACTACTTTCATTCTTGCTTAATGGAAGGAATCCCAGCACACTGGAAACTCTGGAAGAGTAAAGTATTGCTAAATGTACCATCAGGCCTCACATTTTTATTAGCCTTAAATTTGATTAAGAATTAAAGAAGGCATATTCTAATGATTTTTGTCTTCCTTCTTTCTCACTCATCTTTTTATTATTGTGGTATCAATTTGTCCATTCTCACCAAGAGTTAGTAGGTGAAAAACAATAGCAACAAATCTAAATTTAAATGAAGCAAAATGTTAACCTCTGGAATAAGGAAATTAAAGTATAATATAAGGAAACTGAATAGTAATATATAGTAAGTGTATTTCTGTCATTTCTCATCTTGAATCTAACTATTTACAGAAGGTCAGGGAGATGAAACTAATCTAAGAAGTGCATTAATAATCAAGTTACACAGAGACACTATCCTAATAACCTTGAGAAGAACTCTATAAACCAGAAAATATGAATATGATAAGTATGTATTATGAATGGGACACAAATAATTCACTGGAAAGGCAGGCTGAACTTTTAGTATTTCAACAAATGAAAGGAAATGAGCTAATATTTACTTTGACTAGAATCACTTAAATTACTGTTTTTATTGTCAGAACCAGGTACACTGAGTCATGATACAAATTGTGAATGTTATAGTGGTATTTACTTCAAAATGCAAAACAACCATGAAGCAGACATGCAAACTTACAATTTTATGTCAGTATTTTTGTCTAAAACTCTCCTAATCATCTCAAGTATTTGAGGATTAATAGCTTCATGAACATTTCTGAAGTTTAAGCTATGCATTGGCATGATACTTTTCTTACCAGTCAAACAATTATGAGTTTATTCTGGGCATAACAAAAACAAAATATAAAAAGGAAAATAGGAATTTGAGTTTAAAATTGTTAGCAATTTAAATAATTCTGAGATCTATTCATCACATTTTTGTTATAAAATTATTGAGAATAGTTTTTGATATGCAAAAAGTATTTTTGAGAAAACTACATACTTAATATCTGCTTCCAATTTTTCCCACTTTTATAATAGTTTATGTACCATCGTTGTGAGATGATGTCGACACGCTGTTACCAACTAAAATTTATACTTTATCCATACTTCTTATATTTTAATCTGATGTCTTCTGAAAGGGAGTTCCCAAATTCTACCCAAAATTTTGTTATGTTTAGTTGCTTTCCTTCCTTAGAGTCTTATAGACTAATATTTTCTTAGGCTTATCCATAATATATTTGTTAATTTCATAATGTGCTCAAATATTTTATAGAATGGTCCTCCTTTGCTATTTTCTGGTGTTTCTCTCATGATTAGGCTGAGGCTATATTTCTTGGAGTTGTAGCTCCCACCAGGCTCATATTATTTCAGGAGTATGTGGTAAGACATCTTTATCCTATGTAAATTAGTACTTGGTATCGTTCAGAGGAGAGGAGAAGCAGTTTGTAGTTGCCCACAAGGTAGCAAAGACAACAGGGAAACCTCTACAGCATCTTTTATTAGCCTTTTATCTTGGTGAGACAACTCTCATGTGAGCCATGCCAAACCATTTAATATGCTGGTTTAGTAAGCACATGCCCTCCCTCACATGCCACACACTCCACATTCAGCCACCTGGGACTGATATCTGGACCTGAACCACAACTGTGAGATAAGAGAAAGAAGTATTCACCCCTACTCTGCTCAGAAAGTTTGCCTTGGCACAATCATCGCAAATATAACCATATGATGAACTCTGGTTTATGGCCACCTGTCTTAAATCAGGCTGGTATAGTAAGATATCTTAAAAGGGACAGTTTACACACAGGAGAAGTTTGTTGTTTAATTCTGAAACCTGAGAAGTCCAAAGTGAAAACAGAGTTGTCCCTCATGGATGGAACTTTCTACATGCGAGCCCTAAAAGTTTGAACTTGTTTCAGAACCAACTCAAAAGTTCAAACTATTATCTATATATCATCTAGGTCAGATATGGGTAGACGCAAGGTACAATTCCTGCTAAGGAAAGTATGTACCTGTGAAATCAAGCAAAGTATGTGTTTCAAGATGTATTGCCTGAAAAGTCATAGCATAGAAATATTCACTCATAGTGAAAGAAATTGAATGAATAAAGTACAACTCACCTCAAGTAAGTAAAGAGAGGAAAAAGAATGTGATAGTAATAAAGAAAAAGGAAACAAAGCTTATGTATATAGGGGGTGGGCGATTGCAGAGTGAGGGGGAAGGGAAAAAAGTGAGAATCAAGTCATGTCATATTCTGGTACAAACTCTCAATGCTGAGTGCAATGATGATGTGCATTCATAATGTACCAATAACAATTTGAATTTTTTTTAAAAGCAAAAACAAAGTGATGCAAACAATAAGTCCTCAGGATTAAGAATAAATTTATATGGGGGCCAGAGATTTAGCTCAGTGGTGCTGGCATTGCCTTGCAATCACAATGCCTCGAATTCAGTCCCCAGTAATCACATACCACAGTGTCAGGCGTGTTGGCTCACACCTGTAATCCCAACACTGGGGAGGCAGAAGCAGGGGGATTGTTGTGAGTTGGAGGCTTCCTTGGGCTACATAATGATCTCAGGGCCAGCCTAAACTACAAAAGTAAGACCCTGTCTCAAAAACAAAAGTATAACCGTACATGATTCTGTTTTCCTTTGTGGATATATCTTGCGCATTTCTCAGTAATTCTACTTCCATTCTTTTTGCTCTCTTCCTTCTTCTTCCTCTTCCTCCTCCTCCTCCTCCTCCTCTTCCTCCTCCTCCTCCTTCTCCTCCTCCTCCTCCTCCTTTTTCTTCTTCTTCTTCTTCTTCTTCTTCTTCTTCTTCTTCTTCTTCTTCTTCTTCTTCTTCTTCTTCTTCTTCTTCCTCTTCTTTTTTTTCTTCTTCTTCTTCCTCCTCCTCCCTCCTCTTCCCTCCTTCTCCATCCTTCCTCCTTCTCCCTCCTCCTTCCTCTCCCTTCCTCCTCCTCCTCCTTCTTCTTCTTCATCCTCATCTCGTCCTTCTGCTCCTTATTGTCCTTCTATTTGGCTTTACTACTACACACTGTATTTCTCACTGGTTGGAGTCTGGCATCTACATCTCTGTGGGGCTGAAAACACTTGATTGCCTCTAGTGGTTTGGAGCTTTGTTCATAGACTTGTATACATCAACCTATTGAGAACCATCTTTAGTGAAGTGACTCATAACTCCACTGATCACTGCCTCATGGAAGGCTCAGTGTTGTGGTTTTCTCACCTGATAGGTCTTTCTTAGGTAAGCCAATCTGTGACACTTATCACAGAAAAATAATTTCAGGATCCATCATGAAGATTTATTAGGCAGATTTACCAGGCAGATTTTGCAGGTAGATTATTAAATGTTGAGAAAACAAGAAATGGACTACATATTTAGTAATTTAAGGGTTCATATCTGATAAGTGTCAGACTTAAGCATCAAAAAAAAGGTGAAAAATATTTTTAAAAAAGATCATCTTTAATGGATTAGTTGAGGTGGGCAGGGTCTGGTGGACCATTATCTCCATTCGAATATTTCAGGAAGGCTGTGGACGAATTTCTTATTAGCCAACCTGATTTCTTCTAAATTACTATTTTGGTTTTAACCTTTTAAGTGTTGTGGGGGTGCTTGGGAATCCAAGGTGACTATAGAGCTGGAGAAGTCTTTTTTTGATAAATAGTTTCTGATAATTGATATACGAATATCTTATGTATTAGTCTATCACTTTTGTCCTGGGGAAAACACTTGAAATACGTAATAGGGAAAGAAGGGAGGATTATTTAGCACATAGTTTCAGAGGGCTCCATCCATGGTTGGTAGACTCGAAGAAGCAAAGCACAGCAGAAGGTCATTACTGAAGAAAGGTGCCCAATTCATGGGAGTGAAGATGCAGAAAAAATGAAAGAGGAGCTGGAGAGAAAAATGCCCTTGTGTTGGTGCTAGTAGACAAAGAGATTTAATACAAGATATATAGTATATAAGGATTCATAAGATTAGTTTTGGTTAGAATAGAGCAAAAAGAGAGCCATTGTATTATGTTGGTAATAAAATATTGTAGTAGGTTTATCAGATGGTCAAGTGTTCTCTAGTCTGGTTATATATCCAGTGGAATGGAAATCAGTTCCCCATAGATGTATCTGCACTTCTGAGTTCATTATATTACTGTAATAAATTTATATATATACACATATATGTACATATATATGTATATATATATATATATATATATATATATATATACACACGCACACACACACACATAGATGTGTATATATACAACCTTTATGCAGTGGGGAAATATAGCTACTTTTTTATTGAAATCTTTATTGGTACATTACATATACACATCATGATTGCACTCCACAATGGGAATTTGTACCAGTATAAGATACAACTTAATTCTCATTTTATCCCATAGCCCTACCCACCCTACCACCCCGCCATATACATACAATTTATTTCCTTTCTTTTTTGTTATAATCTCATTATTTTCCCCCTTCACCCTATTTCACTTTGAGTATTTTCTATTTCATAATACATATATATATATATATATATATATATATATATATATAGCTACATTTGACAAGATAGATGAAGCTGATAGATTGTTTTTGGCTTTACTAGAATCACTCTTTTTATTTCTTTATAAATTTTCTTGCTTTGCAAAAATATCTGAGAAAAGCATTCTTAGACCTTTGCATTGAGATGAGATAAAAATGTCAAGACCATAATCAGTGAACTTTGAACCTAAGAAAGAGCCAACACTCACAAGCCATTTCACAGGAAGTAGAAACACAGAAGAAGAACAGCACAGCACAGTGTACAAATAATCCAGGGAACAAGTACTATGTATAATACTCTATTTTAAATGCTTTCCTTTTTTGACTTTAATTTGTAGATATTTGTAATACATTATGATTACATTCACTACAAGCTATTGGTAGGTATACAAAATACATTTCAATTCCATTTTTTCCCCACCTTCCTTCACTCTGATTTTATTTTTCCAGCAGCAGATTCATGTAGCTGTCTTATAAGACCTTACAAAGTTAATTATCACATATACAGATAAAAAACCAGAGTAATGAGACAATCATATCTTTTCATGAAACATGAAAGACAATTGTACTAAGTCAAGGTGTACAGTTGGATGCATTGTCCAAACTAGATTATTTTTTTTCTTTTTGCCTATTGTGTGTCTTTCTATACTTTGTATGTATTGAGTCTTATAATAGAAACTATGACATAATTGTGCTTGTGTGTCTGAATTACTTCCATTAATGTTATGGTAGATATCAAGTAAAACAATATAAGCCAAACACAGAAAGATACCTAATACTTTTTATTACGTATACAATCTAAAAAATGTTGAATACATAGACTCAGAAATGAATAGTGGTTTCTAGAAACTGAGTATGTATGAAAGGAAGAAAGAATACATTTGGGCCAAAGGGTGTTTTGTCAGTTATTTTTCTCTTACTGCTGAGACAAACTACCCTACACCTGAATTTAAAGAGGAAATGAGTTTATTTAGCTCACAGTTTATAGAGATTTCAGCCCATGACTGGCATACTCCAGGGCTGGGTGGCATAGCAGACAGGCCTAGCAGAAGAGAAATAATTCACAGTGGTCAGAGGTAACACAAGCAACAAGACAAAAGGAGAATTAACAGCGTCTTTTTGCAATATTTAGCCCATCCAGACTACTTGGGTTAGGTCATTCAGTATGAAATACATCGCTCACGTGCAGTGGTTTATTAACCACATGCTCTCAGTCCTAGCATCACACGTTTCAGATGCAGCCTCATTTGAAAAGCACAAGGCTTTGAGGTGCCATATAAACACAAAGCACGACAGGTATGAAACTACAATTAAGTGGGAACATAAACATTTAGCTTCAAAACTGATGACTTCAGTTAATAACATTGTTTTGTACACTGGAAAAATTTTAAGAGACTAGATTACAGGTGCTTAATGACACATAAGTACATACATACATACTGTGGGAGATGACAGATATTTTAAATTGCTTTGTTCTATTTGTTCCGCTGTGTATATTTAAACAACATTTTGTATACTATATACAATTAAGACAATTCATTCAGTTTCAACTGACTTTATGAAGCAGATCAAAGGAAAACATAAGCTTACTCTTCTAAACCATTCATTAACACCAAGTCTTGAAGTACGAAAGGAATCAAAATTAAATCTTGAATACACTTCAGGATTTTATTGTAACAAACTTGGAAAGAAATTCAGTTCTGCTCCAGGAGATGAAAATGCGATTTTTATTTCATTAGACCTATAGCTGGTGCATCGTCATCCTCTTTGCTTTTGTAAATATCCTGTTAGACATATATACTTATAGTTGTTAATTTCTATGTATGATAGCGACAATCCTGGCATTTTTTTATTGTACATGCATACTTTTATAGAGAAGAATTTTCTAGAAGCTTGCTTTACTTAGATAATCTCATAATCTTTATTGGACCTGCCTTTTAAAGGTGCATTTCACTCTTTGAAGAGAATAAAAAGCAGTGGTTCATGTATTTTTAGATTTAAAAAAAATTACTCAGCTCAGGATATTGAGCTCAGTGGTTCCGGGATCTGCCTGCCAAAGCAAGCTTCTGAGTTCAATCCCTAGGACCACATATCATTATCCCAAGTGTGGTGGCTCGTATCTGTAATGCCAGCACTTGAGAGGCAGAGGCAAGAGGCTTTCTGTGATTTCAGGCATTGCATTGTCTACATAGTGAGTTCAGGATCAGTCTGAACTACACAGCGAGACCTTGTTTCAAAAAAAAAAAAAAAAGACGCAAATATACACTGTTGCTTGATTTTCACCCAGTAACATGAAGAGATGGATAGCAAAAGAAAAGTCATGGAACAGTGAATAGTTGCACTGTATATGCATTTCAGTCTCCCTCTGTTTTCCATTGACTCACAGCTTACACAGCTACAAAAAAACAAAGTAGATTTTAAAATCATAGTTTTATGTCTTTATTTTTTGTTAAAATGTTACATTACAGTAACATTGAGATATAATCTTTGATAAAATACCAAGAAAGTGAATTTCTAAATCCTTACTTAATTTTGCATAAGAATTGTTTTTTCTGTAATTCCATATAAGACAAAATTATAATTTGCAACACAGAATGGGAAAGATTAATATATTTACTTATTCATTTTCCATCATATTAGAGCTTTCTAAATGGAAGGACCATTGACAAAAAGAGTGTAATATTTCTTATATCTACCACACATAAACTTAGATACATTAATTTCATGTCTTCTACAAAATCAGTAGAAATTCTCCTAGTTCTATAAAATATTCAAAAAGTAATTTTCACAGATGCTGATCTTTTAAAGTTGTATCTCCCTTTACAAAGTTAGAAAAGCTAAAATTTACATACTGAGTGTTATAATCAATGTAAGTAAATAATAAATAATGTAAATAAAAATTTCTGGTTTTTATCTTGCTTTTAGGTCTAAAATTTGGCATATGGTATATCTATCAGGCAATATTTTTCACTTTTCCTCATGTAGTGATCTGAAACATTTAAAATAGGTACATTTGCAATTTTAATAGATTGAATGACATTTTATGTTTGAGTACACAATCTATTTGAGTAAGGAATACCAAACATATCATCCAATTTTAAAGTTTTCAGATCACTGTGTATGAATTCCCTCATCTATTTTTTCCACACCTTCACTCTACTCTGAAGTCCTTACCCTAGTCTAACTTTTCATTAATATAAACACAATACTTGAGTAACCCGACAACAAAAGCCTCCTCCCTCGCAGTATTTTCTACATCACTGGGTCTTTTGCTTTTATTTATCTCTTCTCTATACGTTTAAAGGTACTGTATGCCAAATTTTCTTTCTGTCATGGAAGACACAATGATGATAAAAAATCATGTGCTGTCCTCAGAAGTTTTCCGCCTATTGTAGATGATGGTCTATTTTTCACAGTCATTGTGTTAAGAGCAGTGAAGATCTCTGTGGTGGTTAAATAAAGATGTCACCTTGACTGAGATAAGAAACACTCAGGTAGCTGGTGAGGTTGGTAAAACATCACCAGTTAGATTCTTGAAGAGCTTGACATTTTAATCACTGGACAGAGTAAAGATTTTCTGTCAGTCAAAGTGAATGGCCTGTACTTAGTCTGTTGAGCACCTACACTTAAGGACAAAAGAAGTAAAAATAAATTTCCTCTCATCTAGAGCTGAGACATCTAACTTATCCTGCCATGGTGACCAAAATCCCACAGCCTTTATCATTCAGGACTTGCATTGCCTTGTGGCAACTGCCACTAAATTTTCTTCACAGGACATTAAACAACAGACTAATAATTATGCTCGGTGTTTCCAGAGTGCTCCAGGGTGCTGATAACACATCATGCGGCTTTTCAGAATTTGTTACCATATGAGGTAATTTCTCATTACAAACCCCTTTTGTATATTTATAACTGTATGGATCTATAGCTATCTCACAGTGGCTCTGTTTTTTTCAAAAAGTCCTACCTATTATATTGATTCATTTTGGAGGGTTCTCTCTGAAGCATTAGAGAGCAATTCATAATCTAACAGGAAAAAAAAAGAAACACAAAATCATAATAAGTCATCTTGCTCGGAGACTTGCTTGGATAAAATTAAATGTAGGTCTATTAGGTGGAGGTGCTAAATAGATGAATGAAAAATATCTAAAATGAAAATCAGATTATGATAAGTGGTATTAAAATCAATCTAAGGAATGATAAAAAATCAGTTATATTTAAGAAGAATCAAAAGTATTAAAGAGTGGGTCATATACATATGCAGCTTTTTAATATCATATTTAACATGGAGACAAAAAGTATTACAGAAAGACAGAGTAAAATAATATGGAAGAAATAGCTCAGGAGGCACTAGTAGGGTGGTCTATATGTGAAGCAACACTGCATAGGACTTCATAATTTAGAATAACAAATGTCTGAGAATGTAGTTGTAAACAAAGTTGAATAGTTAGCTGGATGTTTTTGAATATGACAGTAGAATACAAAAAAAAAAAAAAAAACTTTACTAAGTGATTACACTGATGGCAGCATGGAGTAATTTGTAAAGGGGGAGATTAAAACCAGACTAGTTATGAAGCTCATACAAGACTCAATAAATCAAAAGTGAAATTCAGTGGTGACAAAGGAAAACTATGAAACCGAATGGAAAAAAAGGCTCATGTAGAAAATGCCTTTTCACAGTTCAGTAATGAATTGGTCATATTGAGTAGGAGAAAGTGAGGAATCAGAGATGGAAAGGAGACTTCAAGGATTGCTATTGGAATATATTAAGTGGTAGATAAATAAACTGATATGAGCAAAAAAATGAAGAACGCCACTTGGAAAATATTAGATTTGTGGTATTGTTTAGGTGGAAACATCAGTAAAGTCATTGGCCATCAGGTGTACGGTTCCAGACAGAGGATGTTAAAACAGAAGATAGGGATGGGAGAGTTCTTTACATGGAGTAATGTTGAAAACTGTGCATGTAGACATATCCTCTGAAGAATAGACTCTAAAATACAAATAACCAGAATTACTGAAGAGAATCTCAAAGAATATATAGAAGTAATAATATTCAGCTTGCAAATGCCTCACTTGCTGGGGCTCTTAAGTATATTTGAGTGAATACAACTTAAGAAAATTGTTCAGATAGTTGTAAAAGTGTCTAGCAAATTGGTGAGCTCTTCCAACCTAACTTTCTTGACACAGAGGATTAAAAATTTTATGCTTGACCCAGTAGCAAAGTATATTTATTTTAGGGAAAATAGTCTGAAGGAAATAGTATATGCTCGGGCCGGGGAGTTAGCTCAGTGGTTCCGGCGCCTGTTTTGCAAGCGCAAGGACCC
The DNA here is from genome assembly GCA_004026965.1 of Petromus typicus. Classification (NCBI taxonomy): domain Eukaryota; kingdom Metazoa; phylum Chordata; class Mammalia; order Rodentia; family Petromuridae; genus Petromus; species Petromus typicus. The sequence goes on from PVIR01013497.1 coordinate 17,508, forward strand.
GGGTTCGATTCCCCGGTAGCCACATAACAATACTGGGTGTGGAGACCCACACCCAGCAGCAACCAGTACCACATACCACGGTGCCGGGCGTGGTGGCTCACGCCTGTCATCCCAGCACTCGGGAGGCAGAGGCAGGAGGATTGTGATGCGAGTCTGAGGCTGAGCTCAGGGCCAGCCTGAACCACAAAGCGAGACCCTGTCTCAAAAAACCGAAAAAAAAGAAAAAAGAAAAAAGAAAAAAAAAAAAAAAAAAAAAGAAATAGTATATGCTCATGTGTACTTTCAAAGGTAATAAATAATAGAGATTTTTTTTTAAATAGCCTTTGGAGTCAAAATGAGTATACTCAAAATTCTGCCTCAACTCTTACTAATTGTGCAGTTATGGCAAATGTTTAACTTCTGTGATTTTCACTGTCTTCAGTTGTGCAATGGGTCAAATAATACTTTCTGCTAAGTTTGGTGAAATAACTGAAGATATGAAAATAGAGTGAGTAATATAGAATAATCCTTGAAATTTATGGAATACTTATAAGTTACATATGTCTTATCTGAAATATAATAAAAATGTTTTTGATTTTAGACTTTTTCTTGCATTCAAGAATTATTACATAATAAGAAAATATTTTGGGATTGTAAACCAAGTCAAAATAAAAAATTCATTTAATTCTTTGTTTTACTTTTATTACTACATTTCTGGAGTGCATAATGATTACATTCACTCTAAAGAATTTGTATAAGTGCAATCACATTTCAAATATTATCTCCTTTTTCTGTCTATTTTCATTTTTGAGCATCATATTAATTTCTTTATTATATAAGACATTATCAAGTAAATATTTTATAGTATATACAGATTGAAAACCAAATTATTATATACAAAATATATATGAAATTTAAGACAATTGTGCTAAATCAAAGTTCATATTTAAATTCATTGTCCATGTGGATTATAATTTCTATTCTTTTGTTTTTATTACTTTTTCTATTCTCTATCTTGTATTTCATTCTTTATATATGCTGAGTTTTTAATATAAGAGAAACCATACAATATGTCTGTCTGAGTTATTTCACTTACCATTATGGTCTCAAGTTCTATTTTCCTGCATATGTCTCAAATTTATCATTCTTTATGGCAGAATAGTACTCTATCATATACAAAGATCACAATTTTTAATCTATTCATCTGTTGGTAGATATACGGTTATTTCCCAGAATTTAGCTATTGTAAATTGTGCTGCTATAAACATAGGTATGTATACATCACTGCAATGTGATGTCTTTAACTCATTTAAGAAGATTCCTAAAAAGGAAGAGCTGAGTCAAAAGGAATTTGTTTTTCTTTATTGAGTTCACTGGCAGATTTTAAGTAAACATTATGATAAATTTCCTCACTGGAAATTCATACCTGTACATGATATACCTTGATTCTTAATTTTTTCTTATTCCCTCCCTCCTTTCAGACCCTTCACCCCCTTGCATACATAAGCACTGTGTATGTTTTTTTTCCTTTGTAAGTTTAACATTTTTTTTTCCTTTTTGTGCTCTCCCTTCCCACCCACTCTAGTTCCCTTACTCTCTGAACAGTTTCTTTCTATATTTTTTTTTTATTTGTTTGCTTAATTTTTAATGCCAGGGATCAAACTGAGGACTTTGCTGTTGCAAGGTAGTCACAGCACCACTGAGTGAAATCACCTGCCCTCAAAGGAAACTTCTAATTTTAATTTTTTGAAGAATATACTGATTTTCATAGTGATTTTACCATTTTACAGGAGAACATCATCAGAGGAGGAGAAAAGTTCGTTTTACGTCCTAAAACTTGTCAGCATTTGCTATGGCTATTTGCTGTTTTGTTATTGGTTGCTTTCTCGATAGTAGCCATTTTTTTCTGGTCTACGATGGAGTAAGTGTTGTTCTACCTTGCAAATGTAAAGTGGCCAGCAATGTTTAACATTATTTGTGTGTTTATTGTACAGTTATATTTCTTCATCTCATAGGTGTCTATTCTTTTTATCTGCCATTTTAAAGCTGAGACCATAAATTTTAGAGAGCCTAATTATTTTAGTCTTTATATATATGACAAAATTCTGAGAAGTAGGTGGCAAATATTTTCTCTCATTCTGTGGGTTGTCTCTTCATTCTACCCATCTTACACATATACACTGAATGTAAATATATATACATTGTGCTTGTATTTTGTGTCTTTATAATTTGACTGATCCCTATCATGTGAAGTCAGGCTTGGGATTTTCTACTTGTAATGTCATATTGTATTAATAAAGTTTCAGATTTTGGAGCATCTGGATTTTTAGATGAAGGATGATCAAGTTGTATTATGGTTAGTCTCCTGAACCTATGGGGTGTGGATTGTCTAACACATATGTACATATTTCACTGAATAATCTTTGAAATATGGACACGGAAGAGCAAGTCTTTGTCATTCGTATGCTAACATTTAAGTGAAGCACATGGAATTACTTTCATTACATTGTTACACATAACGCTTTTTTATCTGTCAACTGGAAGAGGTAAATATTGGACATGGGAGATCAAGTAGAGAGACAACAGTACCGAGAAAAAGAAGAAGATATTAATTACAGAAGTTTGACCAGTGGTATAGGAGCAATGTCTACCTTATGAAGCAGAGTAGCAGCTATCAAAATTCAAGCTACTTTGTGAATAAAGACCAAAATGTATATTAAATATCACAAAACAAGAAGGGATTGTTCACAAGGAAAGGGACATTAGTGAGCGAGGGGAGGAAAGGAACAAGAAAAAGTTAACATGAGAACAAAGCTTTGTAAAAACCAGGAGAGGAAGAGAGATTGAAAGGAGAGAAGAGGAAATGGAAACAAATAGGAAAAGAAATACATTATGTACAGCTACAAATTCCCTATGATGAAAAGAGCTAACTATGTATATCTAAGTTCTTTCCTTAAAAAAATTGAGTTTACTAGTACATTTTAGGAATGCATTATGATCGCATTTCTCATTGGCAATTTGTGCCTCTACATGATATATTTTGATTCATATTTTTTTTTGCATTACCCGGCTCCCACTACCCCTACCACCCCATAAAGAAAAATTGTTTTCATTTTTCTTTTGTTTTTACCATCAAATTTGTTCTTTCTGTTCTTAACTTTCCTCTACTCTGCTTTCCTTTTTCCCGTTCAACATTTGCTTATTTCATAATACCTATCATTGACTTTGGTATCTACTCACTATGTGCCAAACCTAGGTGCTGTCTTTGGGCTCTTCCTCATGGGAGGTGGATATGGATGTATATTTATTTTTAAAAAGTTAATTTCATTGAAATTCAATTTAAACCAGACATCTTTTATTTCTATTATCTGATTCTGAAAACTTTATTACTAAAAAATATTTAATTTTGTGTTGCTTAAATCCAATGATATTTTTTTGAATTTTAAAGACTGTTGAGAGTTATATTCTGCTCCCCATTCCTTTAGTTATGGTATTACTTTTTCTCCTTTTTAAAAAAATCTTCTTGGCTTCCTGAAAACTTTGAAATTAAAAATGTCTTAGGGATAACTGACATCAGTTTGCTTGCCATTCTTGTTAGATCTTGTTCTCAAAATTGCTCAATAAAGTGAGCAATTTATGATTTTCATAGTATGTTTCTTTTTTTTTTTTTTTTTGAGACAGGGTCTCGCTTTGTGGTTCAGGCTGGCCCTGAGCTCAGCCTCAAACTCACATCACAATCCTCCTGCCTCTGCCTCCCGAGTGCTGGGATTACAGGCGTGAGCCACCACGCCCGGCACTGGGCACTGTGGTATGTGGTACTGGTTGCTGCTGGGTGTGGGTCTCCACACCCAGTATTGTTATGTGGTTACCGGGGAATCGAACCCGGGCCCTTGCGCTTGCGAGACAGGCGCCGGAACCACTGAGCTAACTCCCCGGCCCCATAGTATGTTTCTTGAATTATTTCATGCCTCTGGAATTATTATTACTGGAAGTGCTACTCTATTAAAAAAAGCTACATGGATACTATTAGAACAGAGTAACATAGTTCTTGGAATATTTCCAAATGTATTGTTAAATTAGAATATATTTTAAATAACATTATATTCATGTTAGGTATCTCCTAGTAGTTAAATATGCAGTCAAAATTTAAATTTTCCTCAAGTTAAATTTAACTGTATTATTACAATAGAAATCTATTTAACATGATGATATTTTCAGTTTATTGAAAAAATATTCCACAGTAGCCCTTAATACCTTTCAAAATCTACTCTTTTGTAGTTATCTATTTTTTATTTTTCCTTAAGAAGTTTGCTAGAACCTTTCATTTATTGTTCCTAATCAGCAGGACTACTGTTTTCCAATAGTAGTAATGTTTTATTTCATTTATTTCATGTTGAATTCAAAACTCTACCACCAACTGCACTTCATTATCAGTTTTTTTTCTTTTTAATTTTAAAATTTTATAACACAGTTTCAGGAATTTGCCAAGGCCACGGCCAAAGATTTGGTCCATTTGCCTCAATCTTGCAGGTTTATGCACATTACAGATGTGTCAAAACTCTCAGCTGTAATATTACTAATATTTTAAAAGAGCAACACTTCATTTGTAGATTTTTATTCTACTGAGCAAAAATTCCCCATACCATTGATTTTTTAATATTTTCATTATTTCCTTCCTTTCTACTTTCTTTAGATTTTTTGTTATTTTCGAATTTCATGATTTTGATATATTTTTAGGTTTTATTATATTAAATTATTTATCTTTGAGAATGCAAACTGTCTTAGAAGTATAATGTTACCTGTGAAAAAAATTTATAAGTAATATTTTAGTGTTATTTTGCTTTGAGTATTTAGAGAACTCCATTATGACTTTTGACTAATACTTTGCTACTAATGAAGTGCTATATATTAGGTAAATTGAGTGATTTTCTCTCAGAACTTTTTAGGTACAACTTCATTGTGTTCTGGCTAACAATATTTTTTATGAGTTATTGTAATTATAATTATTTATCTTCGGTTTTAATTGATCCATATGATCTATTTTTTTCTTATTGCCTGAATATTCTGCAATATTCTGCACCTTTAGAATTTTTTCTGACCAATTATGGAAAATTTTTCAGTCATTATCTTTTTAAAATAGTAATTCTTCTACAATTTTCTTCTTTCTTTTTTTTCACAACTTTCATAAAACATATGTAAGATATTTTATTTCAAATTAATATATTTTACATTTTTTATTTACTTCTTTTACAAGACATAAAGAGGTTTATTTGGTAAAAACAAAGTATTTACTTGACAAAATTTGAGTGCAAGCCCTCATATAAGAGGTGAGTTATAGTTTGAAGCAGAGAATATTTATTTATGTGATTTGAGGTGGGAGGAGAATCTGGAATTCGTAAATCTATAGAAAGTTTGGATTTGATTGGCAGGAGAAGAAGGAGTACTCACAGATAAGAAAGAGGTGAATTGATAACCCATTTTAGAGAAGAATATCAGGGATTCTGTGTATTGTATGTCTTAAGATCTTGTTTTTTTCTTAGCCATATAAACTAAGACAATTTATGGATTTAGAATGTCTTTAATGGTTTTGATGTGATGAGTCTGGAAAAAGGAAGTACAAATAAGCTTAAGGAGGATACATATACATAACTTTTGGTAAGACTGAGTGTGTTCTGAAGTTTCAGTGTTCTTAAAGGTACAGTTTTTAAATTATATTTTTTCTTGTCTCTTCTCAACCCAGCTTTATTTCTTCTGTGCTAACTCATTCCTCTAGCCAGACTTTAATCCCTTATTCTTGAAGGATGTAGAGGGGTCAAATGTCTGTCTTCTTATCACTGACTCAGGCTTGTGAGAGACATATACCCTGATATGCACTGATAAAGAAAATTTCACTGTGATCTAAAGAAGGCATGGGAAGATTTTATTCTGTTGTTTGAAGGGCTCATTTTTCGATAGTCTTTTAAAGAGTACAAGGACAGAAATGAGTCATTAATGATTAAGCTTCATTTTATATTCATGTTAAAAAGTAGAGGCTAAAAATAGAAGTGAATTTTTGATGAATCGTGGATCCAAAAAATTGTAAAAGTGGAACAAAATTAGCATTTGGCATAACCACTTTATCTTTAATATTAACCTCTTTTTTTCCAACAGTGTTACCCCTAGTTACAAAACGTGGAGTTTAATTGTATATAGACTTCTTATTTTGTCAATATGAAATCTAATGTCCTACTATATTAATTATAGCAATGGGTAAATAATATTTTTAATAAATATATCTATTTTTGCAATCAGTGACTTGTTATTAGTATTGTTAATATTTATTATAAGGCTTGGGACATAGATCTGTGCTCAATTTTGCAGACATATAGACAATATATAGTGACCAGCTCCACATAATGTTAACATGTAGCCTGAGATAGGTAACAGAAAAATAGTTCATACCACCATGGTAACAAAATTTAATAGCTAAAATATTTATATTAGGATTTTACCCTATGGACTCATAGATATAGGATGTTAAATTTTTACCTGAGCTGCATTTGAGAGTACAATAAAAAGCATGATAGGGATATTCTAACAGAAGCTGAGAAATATATTTTTAGAAAAGCTAGTAAGACTGAGAGTCATGACTATTTATGGCTATAGTATAAGATATTATAGTGCAGCTAGAGACTCAGTAGATGTTAGTGAAGTGCTTGGAGCCTCCTTTATATCTAGCCTAGCTTTTGTTTTATATATCATTATTAATTATCATTTTTATTATGATTTCCTACTAGATGTTTCAGACTAAGTGAAACATGACCTGTTTTATTCAAAATTTATCTATGTATATTTGTCACAATCTATTATGGCTTCTCAAGGATTAGTTTTGATGCTTTATGGGAAATATTTTACATTCTACAGGTAGCTACTATTCCAGTTTTGTCATTTGCCAGGGCAGGCCATGCTGTTGTTTTCCTTTGGAGCATAAGGGACTTTTGCCTTGGTAGTGACTCTAATTCTTGGAAGATTAACTTTAATTGATTCTTGTTTTCTGGGATCCCTCAATCCCCATGGGTTATGAAGCTGTGAGATTGAGTAAAGATGTAAGACACATTAAAAGAGTTCCTATCCTATTCTGCATCCTACCTGACATTAAAGGACAAGGGCAAAACAATTGACTGTCCTTTGGGGCTCTTTTGTCTTTTTAAATTTTCTTCTCTAGCCTTCAGTTGTTGACATCAGGATGTCCTTTATAAAAGTCTGGAAATGAAGTCAATATGTATTAATCTTAAAAATTATAATCCATTCCACATATTGGACTAGTTTGAAATTTATAATTTATCAGCTAATACTTATTAACATTTGAAAGAAAACAGCTATATTTTCCTATAAATTTTAGTCAGCATTAGTAATAGGAACTAGGGTCACATTCATTTTTATCCTATAGTGAGGATCTAATATCTGAATATTCTTTTATAAGCTGCATTCCTTTATTTTATTTTAAAGTTCCATTTTTTAAAAGTAGTTTACTCTCAGACAACCCACTTTAGGGTCCCCCTTCTGCCTCTCTTACGCAGAGGCTATCTCTCAATAAGTTATTTGTACCTTTAATCTACATTGCTCCTAGAATTCATTCTTTGATTTTAAGAACACAAACTCATGCTTCAGATATCAAACAGTACTGGGAGTTACATCTCTTTGCATGTTGGCATTCTGGAGGTCTTCCACCAAGATCACTGGATGGAGGAAGGAATTTTCGGTAATAGGCTCTAATGTTTGTCTTTTTGTCTCACAGATTGTAACTTTCTGTTTCACAGGTTCTGGCAATTTGTTTCATAGGTTCTGTTTTTTTGTTTTTTGTTTTTTTTTTCATGAATTTTGGCCTTTGCTTCAGCATTTGTTTCAAAAGTATGTTAACGTTAAGTTGTATCCTTTAAATTTTTGTTAATTGCTTTTGTTATGTGAATTTTCCTGTGTTAAAATTACATTTTATTCCTGTTTTGCACATGCTGTGTTTGGACTTAGTTGCTTTAAAATGTGTGCAATGGGTCTCTTATAAAATCATCTCAGGTAAAGAAAGTCCAGGCTTTTATCTGTCCTTACAGAATGTGAAACCAACAGTGGAGACTCTGCCAGCTAATAATCACCTTTAGGGCAGCTGACACTCTCAAAGCAGAGGACAGATTTCCCCACTTTTCTTCTGGTGAATCCCCACTACTATTGATGACAATGCTGGCAGGATGTTGACCAGATTGGCAACTGAATTACTTTTGGAAACAAATTTCAAATTTCAAAATTTCCAAATTTTTGGAAACAAATTGGGTGGAACTAGTAGAAAATTAGGTGACGACTGAGTGGTTGTGGCCAGAACTTCTCTCCAAAGAAACTAGCCCCCATCAGGCCATCCAGCTTGTCAGCAGAAATTCTCCACATTCCATCATTATGTGGGCTGCATGGTGAGGTGAGGGAGGGGCTGTGTCTGTTCCTCTTACATTCAAACATCCTCTGTCTCAGAGTGAACTGAAAACATGCTATCAGAGCCCTTTCTGAAACCTTGATCAGCAGGTGAACTGATTTGGACCTGCTCTCTATATTAAGATAGGGCCCACATCAGATGGGAAAAGCACATCCTAGATAGAATAAATTCTACCCAAGTCTTCTCTCTCACTCCTAGGCATGGTCATCAGCATTTAGATACATAGGAGACAAAGACACATTTTGTGATAGGTTGTGAACTTTTGAACTTTGACGATGGACTTATAGAGTGCTATATGGTGAAATTTCAGAAGTTTAAATGGCTTGAACTTTATTTAGACTTTTTCTCTCTGCTAGTCAGTTAAAACTCCCATTAAGTTCTTCTCCAACTCATTGGCAGTTCAGTTTCAAAACTTTTGTAAATCAGACTGTTTCTTTCAGTATGTCAAACTAGAAAACTTGTAACAACTATTTTGTATTACACTAAAGAAAACAGCAATCAGTTAGTGGTTTGCATATATATCTTCACATGTTAACTAGAATGAATTACGATTTTGGTCAGCCTTTCTCTTTCTTCATGTGCGCTTGGAAGTTGATAAGGGTTCCTTTACTAATATGTGGATTGGGACTTTTGAGAAATAAGCAGAGGTTTCATATGTCAATTTCAAATATTCTGTGATTCTATGATGGATTTGTCGGGAACCAATGGCAGATATATCAAAGTTGGGTTGTCTGAGGACACAAGGCTTGCCAGTTAGTGCCAGGGCATAAGAGACTTTGTTTGATTGGCATCCTCTTCAGTCCACTAGCCCAGACAGGACCTTACAGCAGTGACCTTGTCCTGCTGCTAGTATGGCTGGTATTTTTGCCCTCAATGGTTTTTTTCCTTTTTTGTTTTTTCTTCAAGGTGGAGAATTTTTTAAAAGATGTTGTCCTATAAATTAAGTTGGCTATAGATAAATGTCACTAAAGACATGCTTCCTCAAGTTAGCCAGATGATTCAAATGATGTCACGACTGCTTTTACAAATACAGCACCCTTTATGGTATATGTATAATAACTCTAGAATCTTTAATTGATTGAAAACAGTGTGTTAATTGTTATCATCTGGGTCTCATAGGTCACCTAAACTTTTTCAGGGTAATTAAATAAAAATCTTTGGGTTTCAGAAAACAGGACTCCCCTTGGTAAATAACAGAGCATCTGCTTGGAAATATTTACTTCAGCCTTGGTTCACAAAGGGGACGCCGATAATTTCCATTAAGGCTATATGTCAGTACATAAATTTTTGTGGTATGTATACACAGATCATGGTCAGATGGATAAGTTTTCTGTGGGAAAACCATGAGGTTTTATTAAAAATGCTCTTAGTACATAACTAAATTGAGGGACAAAGGGTTTCATATTGCTGTGATAGTCATTATTATTTCATGGTGTTGTATATTCATGGTGGTATTCATTCATACACTCCAGATGTACAAGTCTTCTAAGATATATTTTTATGATAACAACTTTTTTGACTGAGATATCTGTTTTTCTCTTATGCTATAGTTACTTGTAATAAGAGGTACATGCCAAGTCAGCATGAGATAACCAATCAAATAGTGGTTTTGTTTAAAAACTTGTGTAATGTATAAGTTAAATGTGTCACCACACTTAGAGATACTTAGATGTCAAACAGTCCAAATAATATCACACACTAAAACTAGAGGCTAGACATTAGGAGCTTCTAAGGTACATTTATAGGAAAATATTTATGCTCTCTTTAGGTGGCATCCTATTGAAAGTTAACAAATTAAGTGTTTTATTTATGTCTTGTGATCAGATGGAGGGAGGGGCTTGACTCAAAAACTATTTCATACTTAGATGAACATACATTTCAAAGATAATATTGTCATGATTGCCTTGCTAAAATTCTATGTGCAGCTCCTGATCTGAAGTTTCTCTATGTAATGTGTAACTCTCATTTGATGTCATTCAAGTACTCAAGTGCTAAAACAACTGTGATTGGTAAGAAATACCAACCCTCCAACTATGCTTTATATTTCAAAAGAACTTAATTTCTGGACAAAGTTACAAACATCAAGTTCACTGCTCGTACTGTATTACTTATGTCTTCTCTTCTGAGTATTCAAAAACTAAGGTTTTGAGACCAAAACTAGAAAAGTAACTTGGCTAAGAGAATGGCCAACATTGTAGCTTTGGCTCTCCAAGCTCAACAAGAATTCAGGACATGAGGGAGCCTTTTCCACAGCATCCTACATTTTTGGTAAGTCACAACTCCCTGAGTAGGAAGATTGCTGGACACCAGAGGACAAGGGCACCATGTGCTAAAGGAAGGTCACAAAGAGGGAAAAGTCTCTCACATTTTCACTGAAAGCAGCATGATCAAGCAAGACCGTTACTATTCTTGATGACTGACAATGATGGAGGAGCTGAGAGTATGTATGAATGGCTCCAAAGTAATACCTGAGGACAGAGCTCACCTTAATAGACAGCAGGCATTTCATTTTTATTGACACAGGTCTCACTTTAACTTGGTCTTAAACACCTGGAGAAAAAGAATAACCAAAAGATGTATAAAAGCAATGCCATAAAAATAAAGTTAGTTTTGAAAAGAATCTCCAATTGCTGAGCCCTTCTGGAAATTTCCAGTTACACCAGCAGCTGACTACTTTTAGGAGACTTACAACAAAATATCAGACTTACAGTTAACCTCCATCAATAAGAGTCTAAAAGTTAACAGCAAAAATCACTAACTGTTCCAATTTTCAAGTGTGACTCTTTTCAACCTGCCTTTCCATTCTAGTGCTCATGCTTATATTATAAATACTCTAATTTCTTAAAATTTGTATTTATTCTTGCATAAAGCCTGTGAAGCTCCAAGCACTCATACAAGTGAAACCAAGGACAAATGTGCTAGACTTCTTTGACTGGAATCTACCAGATCAACTTTGTAAGCAGCTCAAATTGCAAGACTACAATACAAACTCTATGTTGGATTCTGACATCTCCTAGACCTTCTCCTTGTCCTCTGTGAGGGAAGCTACTGCTAGTTTCTCCTGCAGTAATCCTGCTGACCTTATTATTTGACCCATATATTCATAACTATTTCTTTGGATTTGTTTCTTCTAAACTCAAATCTATATGTCTACCCTAGATGAAAATGTCTGGTACCCACGGAGGGCCTTTAGACTACTTACTATTGATGATAAGTACAACCCTATTCACCTAGAAGTATCCAGAATGATCTTTGACCCTTGATCCCTCATGGAATTTAGAGGTACTTCTTCAAAGGAAGAATATTATAAATAGATATTTTGTAGGCAGTTAAAGACCAGCCCTTAAGAAGCCAACATGAAGGACAATCGAGATTCACTGAAGGCCAGAATTTTTAAAGGAGAGAAGATACAATACTTACATAGGATACATAGTAGTGCTTGATATTTTAAGTAGATGACAACTGCCTGAGGGAGGGGGGGCCAAAGATCTTATTACTTCTCATAAGAAACATATCTGAGTATAAATCCTTGTACACTTGCTACATGACTTGCTTTTCCATTGGAGTCCCATTTAATCAATATTACCTCAATGATTATGCTTGTCATAATCTTAATGGTTGATCATAGTTTTGTCTGCCATGAGATATTGCAATGGATAAAAAATCCATAAGCAACTGTACTTGTAATCGTATAAGTTAACTGTAGTTTTGTCCCACTTTGAACCTACCTCACTATGTGGCTTTGCTCAATAAGACAACTGTGGAAAGTAAGTTCGGTGAGCAATCCATTTTCTTTCCCTGTTAGGCAGAATCTCTATCTCAATAAAGTTTTCCTACTCTTAAAAAGTAACTTATACTGGTACAAATCCCCATTATGTAGTGCAATCATGATGTGTATATTTAATGTACCAATAAAGATAATTAAAAAAAAGTAACTTATTTCTAAGCCATGCTAATAAAAGGCACTCAGGGTAATTTGCTGAGTGTCTATTTATTTGTAAGCAACTTAAATACAAATTTTGGAGGCTCACATATACATCTATGTTAACAGAAAGAAACATACCTTTAGCAGTTTAATTCCTATATCATCAAACTTTAAGTATCGTAATTGTAAGCTTTATATAAATCTTGAAGTCAGTAGTTTTTACCCTCCAATGTTTTGATATCTCCATCCATTGCATAGACATATAACCATTTCCTGTGAGGGTAAAGTCAAAAATAAAAACAAAAATAATTAATATAAGCTCATTTTTTATATGGAGCACCTGCAGATGCTTTAACTAACTGTGACAAAAATATAAAAAGAATGTGATAGTAATATTAAAAAGGAAACAAACCTTATATATATGGGGGGGTTGCAGGGTGGGTGAGGGAAGAGGAAAAATGAGAATCAAGTCCTGTCATATTCTGGTACAAATTCTCAATGTTGAATGTGGTGATGATGTGTATTCATAATGTACTGATAAATAATTGAATTAAAAACATAAATTATCAAGCAGACAGAAAGAGAGTACTTAGGATACAAATCAATTTCATTGAATTGGAGTGCAAGTTTAGACACAATGACTATGCTAAATTATCATAACTTTTCTTTTATCTTTGTAACTATAAAAGACTAGGAAGTTAAGAGTTTTCCCTAGGAGCTAATTCCAGTGCTTTTTTATTCCTTATGTAATTCATTACAATGTGTTCTCTAATACTCTCCAATCCACTGAGCACTTTTTATTGCTGGTTACCATCAGATTTAAACCAGTATGTAGCAGAAGGAGGAGATAAGGGTTGCAGATTGCTGCATGGTATTTTTGTTCATTTTTCCTTCTTGTTAGAAAATTAAGTTTGAGTTTATACATATCTCTATTCTTTAACTTATATTTAGAGATTTGCTGTGAAAATAGACATTTTTTAGACAGTCTCCACTCCATTTTAAAATGGTTCCAATTTTATAAAATACAACCTGAAGCCACATTCTGGGGATACTTCATTACCAATATCTTTTATGACCTACAGTCTAAGATATCCCTTGTGTATTTTTTGAAAAGAGAAAAACAAGAACAATGCCTTTATGTTTTTTATCTAAGGTCCAAAATGACTTCACCCCACTTTTTCTGAGTTCATATTGCATATGGGGCCTGCTCCGAACTTCTTGAGAATACATCATACGTGGCCACCGACCCACAATTCTTGGGATTGTGCAGCATGTGTCACGCACTCCAGCTCTCCTGGGATCACACTGTACACACAGGCTGGGACAGCTCTCTTGGGATCTGGCAGAGGCTCACCCCACACCATGTCATGACTAGTGTATGCAGTCCTGCCAGTCAGGAAGGAATCTGTCTGAGGATCAAACACAGTGCTGACTGCCCCTATTGCTATTATAATCAAGAGGATACAAGCAAGCTTACCCTGTTATATAGCTACTCCCAGACAGTGAACCCCAGAAAGTATGTAAAAACATGTTAACGTCTTTCACAGTAGATCAGATATGCAAAAAAATTAAGTCATACACAGCAGCTGGGACTTATTTCTGAAGGCATTCTAAAAGTCCTCATGCCTAGTGATGAGTAGCTCATGTGAAGAGTATGCAGAGTGCTTGGTAATACCACTTCAGAACTATAAGCACGTACAATTGTAAATACAAAAATGAGCTTGAGGCTAAAGTTTTATAAAGACACTCAAACCAAATAAGTGCAAAAAAGGGTCAAGGTGCCATTATAGACATGACCGAGTGAGTTACTGTAGGTCTGTAGCCTATCACTCTGGGACTGAGGGTGGTCAAGTGGATGTGTCATGGGCAGCGATAGAGGGCCCAAATAGCACTTTAGCGGAAGTGCAAGTGGACAAATCCTTCCCGGCACATATTTTCAGGTGCAGCCCAGTGGAAGGACAGTGTTTGTTCCCTTTCCCTTCTTCACAGATTGCAAATACCAGTGTGGGAGGAGAGGGAGATGAGTGGATGCTGGCTCATCACACTAGCCAGAGCTATTGTTCATTTTGCTCTCCAAGTAAACCAGCAGAAAGCACAGAGCTACATGGCAGGCTGCTACTCCCCTCCTGCTAATGTTGATGACTGGGGAGGGGCAGAGGCTGCAGGATTTGGGCCTTTGTTAACCCCATATCTTGGACACATTTATTTTCTTACATTTACTGGATTTGCATCAACAAGTGGGTGCAGGACTAAAGAGGGTACCTTCTTTCCCTGCCCAGGCAGAGAATTAGTAACTATTCTCTAGAGCCATCTAAAACTTGACCTCTTCCAAGGTCTGTCCTCTAACTCTTTATCTCTCTCTTCTAATTAATTCCACAAATAGTAAAAGGATTTGAATTTCCCAATAGATGAAAGCCTTGGATTGAAAAAGGAGAAAGGAGAGGAAGCAGATTTTTTTTTTTAATTAATGCCTAAAAAACTCACAATCTTGCACTTGCAAGGCAGGCAGTAGCACCACTGAGCTAAATCCCTCACCCTGATTGTTTTTTATTAAAGTGAAGAGAGAGGAGGAAATAAAAGAAGAAAACCAATGAGCTCCTCCTTAGCTTGCTTATATAGATACAATGTCCGCTATCAGTGATCACCTGGATGGCCACATAGATCTCAATGGCCTGGGATATTTTTACAACCACTCAGAATAGGAGCTGTGACATTAGGAAGGCTAAGCAATGTCTCTGTTTTATTTGAGGCTGAGAGAGTACACAGAGAGAAAATTAAAAGAGCAGATTGAACAAACACCTTTTATCTAAAGTGTTCTGGGTACAAGGGTATGCATGATTTGCAGAGAGATAATGTAATCAGGTAACATTCGGAAGCATATTCCCTTGACTGTACCTCAGAAATAGTTTCTCTTACCCAATGAGTGAGAAAATTTCTCTTGAAACACTGGATGGGTTTAGCCTTAATTGTGTGTCCCTGGTGAGTAAGTGTGAGTTCCATCTGACCCACCAACAGGGTCTAGTGACCTGAAGGAATCCTTAATGAGCCCTTGATTCAACCCTGAACTCAAAACTTTTTTCCACTTCTGGTTGGAGGGAACAAATATCTCATACTATGATGGTTTTAAGTGTAAACACTCATTTTTGAGGAAATAAACAGGCTTTAAGTTTAAAAAAACTCGAAGATGCAGAAGTATGCAGAAAGAAAAAGAGAACAGAAAGTGAGTAGGAGAGAAAAGGAGGGGGAGAAAAAGAAATTGAGAAAAGCACAAGAGAGTGAGAGAAGAACTGAAAGAGAGTGAGAGAGAAAGCGGAGAGAGAAGAAAAGGAAACAAAAAGAAAAAAAGATGTATAATCAGGCAACATGAGGATAGGGAAATGGGGAAGGGAAAAAATGAAAGCCCTTCAGCTAGATTTACCTATGACATAATCCCAAGGTCTGTGGATGTCCTACTGCTGGTTCACCAGAACTGTCAGCAGAGGGATCTAAGGAGACAGGCAACTTTGACTCACCTCGCCATGGGACACGTTGTGAGCTCTCCAACCTTCATCATAGAAAAAAAACTTAGGACATATAAATAAGGGACATTAAAAAAGTTCATTAGGCAGAAAATAAGGGATGTACTCAAAGAAAAGAAAATGTCAGCCTCAAAAGTGAGAAACATATTTTAACATTTTAAAAAACTTGCTATACCCTTGTTTTTCTGAGCTATTAATTAACTGGTACCTCTTCTACTTTACTAGCTCTCTTTTTTTGCTGTCTGTTCTGGTGTTTCTCCTGACAGACATTTTTTCAATAATGTCTGTAATTTTATTATATTTCACATTTAGAAGTTCCTTTTGTATTTTCAATTTTTACATCAATATTATAGGATTGATGTTGCATGTGATTATATTCCTTATTTCTTATCATTACATGCATACCTGTTTTACATTCTATATCTCTGTCACCCAATACCTGAAACCCTTAGGATTGTATACCTATTTGCTTTTGTCTTTTATTTTTCAGAAATAGTGATATATTTTCTAATATGGGCTATGATATTTCATTTTGAAGATATTATAGATATTAGTTTTTTGGGGATTATTAGAAAGAAAGTGAGAAAACCTTCTTGTAGAAATTGCCTACATTTTTCTACTTCTACTGACGTCTAGATCATTTACCTACAATCAATCCTTTTTCCCACAGGGACTCAACTCAGCACTTAAGTGCAAATTCTCCTCTTATTTTGTAACTGAGGATACATTTCTATGTAGTAATTTGTACCTTAGGCACCTGTGACCTTCTGATCTACTTCAGTGGTTCCCACTTTCACTGGACTATGGTACTTTTTCCTTTAACTTTTGTAGCTGATGATCTGGTTTTTTGCTTTTCTGAGATAACATATTTTGGATGTTTCTTTAGAATTTTTGTGAGACCCTCAATGTCTTATAAATAACTTCTTGAAAAATTTTGTTATTATAGAGTTGAAAGGTCATGTGAAGCTTTCTGAGTTGTATTCATTTGCAGAAGAGAATGTCAGAAGCATAAATGCTTCAGATATTAAAGTCATTCTTCCAAATGCATATAGTTTCTCTTCCATTTTGTAATGGTTCAGAAAATTACAATGTTCATGTACCTTTTCTACTATGAAAATGAAGTCTAAAATAGCAAATGGCACATGACCTTTAGAAGCACATGGTTAAAAAAAATTGCTTCAACTGTTAAACGGCAGAAAAAAATGAGTACAATTAGAATATCAGTTACTCAGCTCCAACTTCCAAACATCACTCAAGAGCAAAGATTCAGCAATGCTATGTTGATATGTAGCAAAAACCACAGCTCTAGATGTTTATAAGAAACTTCTCTTTAAAATAAAGCATTGAAACTAACTCTATGGAACTCAATACTGAAAGCATCAAATTCTAAAGTGTTCTGGAAACAAACTTGATTTAATACTTGGTGACTTCTTGGTATGGATTAAGGTTTGCATTAATAAAAATAGTTTAATAAGTTTGTAACAACTAGTTGGAACTAGGCAAAAAGCTTTGCTAAGTGCATATAGGAAGAAGAAAATTTTTACTAACATGTTTATAGATAATGGAAAAAATTGAGAGTTTTAACATGAAGTTGCAAGAAGAATTTCAGAAAAATAATGCATTTGTGATTTGAATAATATAGTAGAAGAGTGGTTCCTAACATTATGATTATGAATTCTTATCCATATTAACAATTTTTATTATGGTAATATTAACTGTATACATATTTACCTAAATATTGTGCACATTTCCTTTTGTACTACATAAGCATATCATGAAGCATACTGAAAAATAAAATTTAATCAGGACAAGATAAAAATAAATCTTCAATAGGTATTTCTTACTGTGATACTTTTTACCACCACTCACCAGGAGACCTTGTGGTACATACACATTTAGGGAAAGGTTTATCATTAACAATAGTGGATACAAACACATATTTATAATGTATTTATAATGTTACTTTTTTCTTGTAAAAACAGTATGGTACTCACAAAGAAACTGACCCACGTATCAAGGGAACAGATTATAAGATGCAGAAACAATTCCAGACATACTAAGCCACTTCACCTTTGACAAATCAGCCAGGCACCCTCAATGGAGAAAAGATAGCCTCTTTAAAAAACAGAGTTGGAAAAATTGGGTTTCAACCTACCAAAAATAAAAACTAGACCTATATCTTTCATCATGTGCTAAACTGGAATCAAAGTGGATTAAAGATCCAAATATGAAAACAGAAACACTAAACATGCTAGAAAATAGGTTAGTAGAACTCTAGCTCAGAGAAAGACTTCATGAACAAAACCTCATCAGAATGTGAACTAGCAAAAAGAATCACCAAATGAGATCTCATCTTATTAAAAAGTGTCTGCATAGCAAGTGAATCTACCAACAGAGTGAAAATATGACATACAGTGTGGGAAAAAAATTGCCAGCTGTTCTTTAGATGAAAGTCTACTATCTAGAATATTTAAAGATTCTAAAATCAGGGCAGGGGATTTAACTCAGTGATTCCAGCACCTGCCTTGCAAGTACAAGGTCCAGAGTTTGATCCCTGGTAACCACATACCACAGTACCTGGCATAGTAGCTCATGACTTAATACCAGCACTTGAGGGTTGGGGGGAGGTAGGAGGACTATTGTGAGTTCCAGACTTGCTTGGGCTACATAGTGAGCTCAAGGCCAGCCTGAACTATAAAAGTGAGACCCTGTCTCAAAAAAAAGTACATAAAATCAGACTTTCCCCCAAATTTAAAGACCTAGATCAAATAGGTGTCTCATAAGAACAGATATTTTTCAGATGAAGAAGTAAAAGCAGCAAAGAAGCACATAAAAACATTTCAACATCACTATTAATTTGAGAGATGCAAATGAAAACAACAATAAGATTTTACCTTACTCCAGAAAGAAAGACTGTTATCAAGAAACCAATAGCATATGCTGATGGTGCTGTGGGGAGAAAGGAACCTTCTTCCCTTGTTGGTGGGAATGTAGACTGGTAAAACCACTGTAAATTCAATGTGGAGATTCCTCGAAAAACTAGGATTTGAGTCTCCACTTGACTCTGCTTTTTCATTGCTAGGTATATACATGATTATTGTCATTCTTAAAGTGAAACTGAAGAAGTGCTGCTTGTACAAATGTCACCACTATTTTTTTCATATTACACATTTGTATTTGCAGTATGAATATTATTTCACTCTTCTACATTGACATAGAAATATAATTAAACCCCTTGACCAGGAGGTATAATTTTAGTTAAAAATAAGTAATACAACATGTAAATACACTGAGCTGGAAGAAATAAACCATAATCTCTCATAAAAAGCTGAAACAAGTGAAGAATGAGACCATCATTATCAAATTCTATGCATTATGATTTTCCCTCTGTGCAATGAAGATCACATGCCTGTCACTATTGGCAAACAAGTAAGTGCTGTATGAACTGAGCTGGGTGGTAGTATGAAATGTATGCTAAATACTGATAAAAATCTGTTTTTCCAAATTTAAGATATTAAATAAGTATCAATTTTTTAATATTGCTTGCCTGACTTCTAATAGCTCATCTTGAGTAGCATTATGCCAGATAATTTCTATTTGGCAGTGACTACACTAAGAGATGTATAATTGGAAAATATTATGCAAATATTTGCATAGTTTATGCTTATGTTATAAAAGACAACGTAGTTTCTGGGAAGAACATTGCAAATTTAGTGTGGTATGATAAATAAATGATAAATTTGATAATTACTTCTGAGTAGTCAGATATAGTGATGTGGGAATAAATACAACGAATGCAGAGTTTTGGAGCCAGAAACCTGAATGGAAGATTGGAAGCTATTAAGAAAATAAAGTTTTGGTTATTAGAATAAAGATTCAACTTTTTGACATTGCTGATAATAAAGTGCTGGTAATAGTTCAAATAGAATAGCCAGTTATCAAATAGAAATTTGATGAGTTTTCCAGAAAATTCTGAACCACGCATGTACATTTCACATTGAAGTAATAATTGACATACTGTGATAATTAATTCTACAAAGAGCAAAGTAAAATGAAATCTGGAACTATGTATTATATTTAAGGAGAAGATAAAAAGAACTATCAGGAAACAGATAAATAAAAAAAACCTAGCCAAATAGGTTAAAGGATAAGCAATAATAAGAGGTCACAAGTTATAAAATTTCATATCATTTCAACATGAAAAGGGTGATTAGTCAACTACAATAGGGAAATCAGTTTCAATAACAATCAAAATATTGGCTTATGCTTTGGAGCTCATATGAGAGAATAGTTATAATGATGAAGTAGGGGGAATTAGGTGATAAAAAGTTATAGGATAGATTGAGTTTGCCAAAATACTAAAGAAAAAGCAAGAATCACATTAAGATGAATCACTCATGATGAATCACTCATGAATCACTCATGATGCTTCATCAACAAAGGGAAAAAATAAGAATTGATGGGAATTTGATTGTCACTCATTGAAGACCCAATAATAATTTTAAAGGCGCTGGTCTTGGAGAAATAACTCAAACAGCTGGATCTCAATTGTTAATATTTAACAAATTGTAACCACTGGTAGGCATTTTTTTCCCTACAAGCATAAAAAGGCCACATCTCTAGTCCTCAGCCCCTTGACTGAAGATTGATTCCCCAATGAGAGAATGTAGTTTCAGATAAGTGAATAAGCAGGAAGTCAGTTTGTGATTAAGCTATATGGCTCATGTTCCATTCTAGAATTACACAGAAAGAATACTTGTCACATTTTGGGCCGGGGATATAGCTCAGTGGTCCCGGCGCCAGTCTTGCAAGTGCAAGGACCCGGGTTTGATCCCCGGTAACCACATAAGAATACTGGGCGTGGAGACTCAAACCCAGCAGCAACCAGTACCACATACCACAGTGACGGGCCTGGTGGCTCATGCCTGTAATCCCAGCTCTTGGGAGGCAGAGGCAGGAGGATTGCTGTGATGTGAGTTGGAGGCTGAGCTCTGGGCCAGCCTGAACCACAAAGCGATACCCTGTCTCAAAAAAATAAAAAAAATAAATAAAAAATAAAAAAACCTTTAAAAAAAAAGAATATTTGTCACATTTTTAAAATGAACAGTAAGAATTAAACACAAGTCTATTTTTAATCAAGTCTTTATTTGTACATTATGAATACACATCATCATCGCATTCAACATTGAGAGTTTGTACCAGAATGTGACACAATTTGATTATCATTTTTCCCCTTCCCCCACCCACCTTGCAACCTCCCACCAGCTATACACCTAAGGTTTCTTTCCTTTTTAAAAATTATCACATTATTTTTCCCACTCACCCTCTTCCCTTTTATATTTTCTATTTCACAATATAAACTATATATAAATATATATGTGTATATATATGCACATATATGTATATGCATATGCATATATATCATAACTCATTTACATATATATCATATATCATAACTCATGTATATCATAATTCATTTATATATATCATAACTCATATATATATATAATAACTCATTTACATCTGCAATCTCTCATAACAGAGAAAAGATATAATATTTACATATCTGTGACCTGGATGCTTCTTGGGGATTTATAATATAACTATGAACCCACTGCAACCCATGAGTCTGAGGGATATCTATCATTTACTCAAATTCTCAGTTATCTGGAGATATTATTGTTATTTACTTATTATACAGCAGGGTTTATTTACTAAATAAATACACATATGTATATATGCAGAAGTTTGGGTTGCTTAAAACCAATTTTGTAGATCACAGCTGTCATAGAGGAAATGGCAGACATGGCAAAGGCTAAGAAATTAAGGTGTATGCCTTGATAAGGAAGTTCAATTTTTATTTTATTTTTTTTACTTAAAAAATAACGTGAGCCAATACATGACATGGTAAAAGAAGAGTTCAGAAGATCCTAAACTTGTAATGAAAATGATAAAATTATAAAAAAAGAACCACTAAGTTAATAAAGATGAAATAAAATGGAAGTCTGCTTTACTTTAACAAGATAGAAATTGTTTACACTGGAAGTATATTTGTTTTTAAATTTGGCATCAGCCTAGGTGTATATTACATAATCATGATTGGCAGATGCTGGATTTTACCTTCATAGAATTGAAAATGTAGTAAAGATAACAAAAATATGGTTGTTGACCAGTTCCCTGTAGGTGCTGTCCAGGGTCTCAGGAGACATTCTGAAGCACTGGAAAACATCTGCTCTCATTGAAAATTGTCTTTTGTCCTAATGTGTGTGTGTGTGTGTGTGTGTGTGTGTGTGTGTGTGTGTGTATGCATGCGTGTAAATAAAGATCATAGTGAGACTTTTGTGGAAAAGTGTGGTATGCCTTTTTTTTTTAAAGTAAACACAAGAGAGAAGGAATGGGTGACAATGTTGTAACAGACTCTTAAGACAGTTTAAAAAGACTGCATTGATACTGACATAGTAGTAAGATTGAACAGGTGTTCACCTGGCTTAAAGCCTTTCAACTTAAAATAACAAGAAAGGAATATGCTGTGAAAAAGGAACAAGCTTGGAATACAGAGAAACAGGAGTCTAGAGTGTATTATGAAAAATCATTGAAGGGTAAAATCATACAGAGTTTTATAGACTGTTGTAGTCAGTGTGACATAAAATTCTAAGTTTGAAAGGAAAATAAATTGGAGGATTTAAGCAGTACAGAAAATTATCTGAGTTACATCCTCAAAAGTTTACTGTTATTGCTGTGCAGGAAACACAATTGGCAGAGGGTAGAATTGATAGTCTCAAATATGTGGCTATTTTAGTGTTCTATTGATGGACTGGGAGTGTTGTAGAGGAAGAGAAATGGAGGTGTGAGATACATTTTGAAGAAATTTCAGGGCTTGCTATTATGTTAGGGTATATTCGTTGGTGCTTAGTGGAGTTAGATGTAGAAAAGTGCAGAATGTATATCTGCACGCTGGAGGACAGAAGGATCCATCCCAGGGCAGACAGCACACATCCATGTCTCATGCAAGTCCTTGTCAGGGTACCTAAGATCCTCAATAGGAGACCAGATGGTCTGAGCCACACAGGTCTTGGTGGTGCTGGTGCTGGACCCTGAACTGTCTACTCCAAAAGGCTGAAGGATCTGAGCCCAAGACTGAGGGATCTTCCCTGCACACCAGCAAATGAACTGCAAAATGAAGATGAAGACTGAAGCTCCCCGAAGAAAGAAGACAGACAAAGCTCTTCTGAAGAAAACAAAACAAACACACAAACAACAAAACAAAACAAACAAAAAATAAAATTCCTCTGAAGAAAAGCAGGCACAAGGAAGCGCCTCCAAGGAAGATCAGCTGAAATCCTTCCCTCCTGATCTCCTTTCCTACAGCGGTCCTCCCTAAAGTGGGTCTTCTATGCCCAGAACCATGTTGACTCATTTCAGCAAGGCGTTTCTCACTCAAGTTGACAATCAGTAAGTTATTTACTGCATAGAAGTTCATGATGAGTGAAAAAAGTACCCAGAAATGAGTTACATTTCCAATTCAGGCAGTTACTTGATGTGCCAAGTAGATACATTAAAGAATATGATCAACAGTAAACCTTTACTGTGACAGGAGAGAAGGAAATGATCAAATAACAGTTTATTTTGTCTACTGATATGTGGTGTGATTGAAATTGGGTGGTGGCTTAGAATGACCAGGTCTTGGGATACTATTCAGATACAACTAAAAACAAATAAAAAACGCCTATGAAATTCAAGGTTTTAGTTTTGCATTTCTATCCTTAACTCAAAGTGGAAACAGTTAAATCTCAGCCATGTTGTAGTTGGTGGGCAGATTTTTTATATTTATTTATTTATTTATTTATTTATTTATTTATTGAGAGAGGGTCTCGCTTTGTGGTTCAGGCTGGCCCTGAGCTCAGCCTCAAACTCACATCACAGCAATCCTCCTGCCTCTGCCTCCCGAGTGCTGGGATTACAGGCGTGAGCCACCACACCTGGTATTGTGGTATGTAGTAATGATTGCTGCTGGGGTGAGTCTCCATGCCCAGTATTATTATGTGGTTACTGGAGATCCAACCTGGATCCTTGTGCTTGCAAGACAGGCACCAGAACCACTGAGCTAAACCCCCGGCCCCTGGTGGGCAGATTTTTAAAACATACTTTTTCATGTGCAGACACATTTTCTAAGCTGCCTTCAAGATCCATATTGCTTCTTATGAGACAGCATGGAAAGACTGAATGGAAGCATCACTCAAAATAAAATATATTAGCTTATCTATTATAATTTATAAAATAGATGTGGGCTGGGGATTGATCTCAATGGTTCTGGCATGTACCTTGCAAGTTCAAGGTCTTGAGTTCAGTCCCTGATAACCACATATAACAGTGCTGGGCATGGTGGCTCATGCCTGTAATCACAGCACTCAGAAGCCAGAGGCAAGCGGATTGCTGTGCGTTAGAGGCTAGCTTTGACTACACAGTGAGCTCAAGACTAGCCTGAACGAAAAAACAAAAAAATGTGGGAGACTCTGTCTCAAAAATAAATAAACAAAAATAAAATAAAATGGATGTGACAAAATTTAAGGATATTAAGTGAAACAAAACGAAATCAGTGTAAATGAGTCCTAGCATTGTATGTTATATATTGTGAAATAGAAAATGCTCAATGTAAAATAAGGTGAAAAATGTTGAGATTGTAACAAAAAAGTAAGGGAACAAATTTTATGTATATGGGGGGGTGGTAGGGTGGGTGGGGCTATGGGAAAAATGAGAATTAAATTGTGTCTTATACTGGTACAAATCCCCATTATGGAGTGCCAT
>PVIR01013498.1:0-29247 GCA_004026965.1 Petromus typicus
GCACTTGGGAGGCAGAGGCAGGAGGATTGCTGTGATGTGAGTTTGAGGCTGAGCTCAGGGCCAGCCTGAACCACAAAGCGAGACCCTGTCTCAAAAAACCTAAAAAAAAAAAAAAAAAAAAAGAGGGGCCGGGGAGTTAGCTCAGTGGTTCCGGCACCTGTCTTGCAAGTGCAAGGGCCCGGGTTCGATTCCCCGGTAACCACATACAATACTGGGCGTGGAGACTCACCCCAGCAGCAACCAGTACCACATACCACAGTGCTGGGCGTGGTGGCTCATGCCTGTAATCCCAGCACTCGGGAGGCAAAGGCAGGAGGATTGCTGTGATGTGAGTTTGAGGCTGAGCTCAGGGCCAGCCTGAACCACAAAGCGAGACCCTGTCTCAAAAAACCTAAAAAAAAAAAAAAAAAAAAAAAAGAAAATTCAGCACAAAACTGAGTGCCACCTGGAGGAGTCCTGTCACCACAGCAGGGCTCTCTTAGCCAGGGAGGGCACCCTCAGGCCTTCTATCCCACACCCAGTGCCAGCTTGGCCCCTTGAATAGAGTCAGTCAAGTGACAAGGAGAGAAAAATGACAAATATGCAGGGCTTACAGAGGGAAGCTGGCTTTTGCAGGCAGCAGACAATGGAGGCACTGGCCTGTGCTGGGCTGGGGATGAGCCCAGAGGATTAGTATCTGCGGGCTGGGAGGCCGCGCTGACACACAGGAGTGCTGCGGTTCAAAAAGAGCCCAATTCTGTAGGACTCTGTGGGTGCTTGAGCTAGAAGCTTGGGTCGGACATCACCGGAGAAACAAAGGGGGAGGTTGGCATGGTGGCGCACATCTGCAATCCCAGAACTTAGGAGGCTGTGGCGGGAGGATTCCTCTGGGTTCCAAGAGTGGCCTGGGCTACAAAGAGATACCTTGTCTCCAAAAGCAGAAAAAGGGCAGTGTCTCGAGTTTGGCACCAGCCGTGGCTAAGCACCCATATGACCTGGTCTGGGGCCAAGAAGGGCTCTAAGCCTTGCCTGCATGATGACTACATGGCCCTGATCTGACCCTTCAGTCCTCAGCCCTCTCTCATTGGTGTCCCAGGGCAAGACTTCCGTGTGAGTAAGCCATGGCCTCCTGCTGCTCAGGTCCTCACAGCTACCTCAGGGGCACCTTAGAGGGACAGAAAGGCTCAGAAGCCAGTCTCCAACAAAACCCCTGGCTTGGACTACAGGTTCAGCCACCAGGGCAGGGATCTGACTGGGCCAAGTACTTCCCTGGTGGGGAACACTGAAGGCGACACTGCACCCCAAGGTGCCCGGCTGTCCCTCACCGGTGCTCTGGGACTCCCGACATTCCCTGCACCCACCTCATCCTCCCCATGTGCTATGAGCACCTACTACCTGCTCCTCACTGCAGCAATGGCCCTGCCACCAGCTCTTGGGACAGCTGCCTAGAAAAATAGGTCCCAGGGCTGGGGATTTAGCTCAGTGGTTCTGGCACCTGCCTTGCAAGCACAAGGTCCCGAGTTTGATCCCTGGTAACCACATACAACAATGCCAGATGTGATGGCTCACACCTGTAATTCCAGCACTCCGGAGGCAGAGGGAGGAGGATTGCTGTGAGTTCGAGGCTAGCCTAGGCTACATAGTGAGTTCAGGATGAGCCTGAATTACAAAGCAAGACCCTAACCACCCCGCCCCCCAAAAAACCGCAAAAAGCCCAGGTTCCAGCCAGTTCTCAATGGGCAGGGCTGGGCACCACCCTGCTCAGGGTCCCTCCACTTGACCCAACACCTATAGGCAGCAGACACTGTTTCCAGCAGCACAGAGCTGGGAGCGGGTGCTCTGCAGTCTCCCATCTCCCTCCAAACCAGGTCCCAGGGGGATGCCTCTTCCCCAGAGGCAGCAGACAATCTGGTTGCTATAGGAACAGTGGCCACTGATTCACTGAAGTCTCAGCAGTGAGGCTTAGAGGCTCCTACTGTCCCAAACACAACAGCTATGGAGCTGGAGCAGGGACACCAGCCAGCTCCAAACAGGCCCAGGCCTCCCTCACCCACACCTTGGTCCCCATGGGGACCAAAGCCCAGAAACCTGCACCTGGGCCCAGTGCCGTCCTGACTGTGTTTATCATGATTTCTGGCCTCAGAGCACTCATCTGTGAAACGTCATGCTCAGCATCTAAGTCTGCGGTATTACTCACCACAGCCAACATCAGCTTAACGTGTCACAAGCAATGACATAAACTGTCGCCTGTCACCCGCCACACAGCACTATCTACCTCTCTAACCGCCCACACTCGGTCATCCAGGTCTGAGTGACAACCCTCTCCATGGTCTGCGATCCTACATAAGGGCTCCTTCTCCCCACACACCTGTCTCCCCAGACACAGCTCTCCAGGACCAAAGTGTGTGATGGGACAGGGCCGGGGAGCGTGGACCCCACCACAGCCAGCATCTGGTGTTTTCTCAAACTTCAGATCCTGGGTATTAGAATCACCACAGGGACTTTTTTGTTTTGGAGTTGGGGCTTCCTATCCTGTCTAAATTGCCTTGAACTTTTGTGGTCAATAATCCTCCTGCCTCAGCCTGCCAAGTGGCTGGGATTACAGGTGCTATCTCACCTGCTTTGGATGCTTATTTAAAATGAAGATTTGCACAGGTGAGATGTAATATCTGTAATCCTAGCACTCAGGAGGCTGAGGCAGAAGGATCGCCAAGTTCCAGGCCAGCCTGAGCTACACAGTGAGTTCAAGGCCAGCCTAAATTACATAGTGAGAACCTACGTCAAAACTAAATAAATGAAATAAGTGCATACTTCAAGGCTCACTTGGTGGCATTCTGATTCAGTGGCAGGTCCAGGGTCCACATTCTAAACATATACTTGTTGACTCCAGTATGGACCCTGAAGCTATGGGCTGTCCTTCCCTTTTTAAAGCTCAATGTCCTGCAAGAGATGCTGGGCTCAGGTGTAGCTCAGTGATACAGGGCTGCCTGCGTGTGAGACTCTGGTTCCGTCGCCAGGGAAGGGAGGAGGGAGGAGAAAAGGAGGAAATCCACTCCCATTGCCACATGGGCCCTTGCTTTCCCCTTGCCCAGTCTGCTCTCTGGGTGGCCTGATTCCCTGCCCATGCTCACAACACTTTTCTCTGCCCCCTCCTGCACCTGTGCCCATGGCCTCCCAGACACACATGAGAAGCTCTGTTCCACAAACCTGCTCGGCTCCTGCCTGTCAGCTGCTCAGACTATGGCCTGTGCTGCGCCGTCCACCCCTTCACAGGGTCAGTCCCACATGCCCACGTCACCTAATATCCCCATAACTGTCCTGACCACTGGCCCCAACAGTCTTCCCTCGCTTGCTCCAGCAGTGACCCACTGGGAACTTGGAATACACCCACACAGCACTGTCTGCCTCTCCAACTGCCCATGCTGGGTCACCCAGGGATGAATGCACAGCGCCAGGCCAGGCTCAGGCCTCCTCAGGCTGTCTACACTTTGTTTCCAGTGCATCCCAGGCCCGGTGCACACAGCCCCTTCCCTTGTAGCTGCCTGGGTGGCATCCTGTCCCTCAGAACCCACCACTGCTCTGGTGTCTGCCTGCCCTGTGCAGACCCGGTGGGGGTGAAACTGCCCCTAAGCACAGAGCCTGCTATTCCTGGGGAGCCAGCAGGTAAAAAGTTTGGGGGAGGCAGCTGCTGGACACCCGTCAGACCTAACCCACAGCACTGGCACATGACGATGACAAGGGTGAGGGCGGGCCTTGGTGAGCCTGCCCTCCTCAGCACACCCTCTGGGGCATTTTCCTTCCTTCGGAGCTAAGTCTGCACTGAATCCTCCTGGTTTCTCTCTGGCTGGCAGCAGCAGCAGCAGCAGCAGCAGCAGCAGCGGCAACTCTGCTCTGTTCCCTTATTAGGTCACAGGTAATTGTCACCAAGGTGGTGATTAAGGCTGAAAAGACTGACTCCCAGGGCTACACTGGAGTCTCCAAGGCCAACAGACCTCTGTGCAGAGCCTGCTCATGCCTGGGGCTCTGGGAGGAGCTGGGAAGCCACAGGCTGGAGAGAGGAGGCCCAGGAACTCTGCTGCAGAGAAAAGCACAGCTTGGTAGTTCCAGAGGAGCCACACCAAGCCATGAGTGGCCACGTACCTGGCACATACCCTGTCTACAGGGCTCCAGAGCCAGAGCTGGGCACCCACTGCCCATGGTCAGAAGAGGCTTCGGGCGGTGAGTGAAGGGGCAGTGCAAGGCAGAGGGCGGAGCCACAAGACTCCCATGGCCCGCTCAGAGTGGAGACTGGGGCTGCTTCCACCTCCCCAGTACCACTCTTTCTACAAGTTCTCAAGGTGGCCAGCCTGGGGCCAAGCAACCCACTGGGGCTCTCTGGTACTTCTGCAGGAGAAGCCACCAGGGCCTGGGCCAGCCTGCCAGTGGCAGAGCAGGGGGACTGTCCTTGGAAGTCTCTCAGAGACAGGACAACTGGACAGAGGTTATCACTGTAGACAGCTACATTAGTTAGAAGATATTATGAGGCCTAGAGGCAGGGTTGGCCATCAGCACCCAGACAATTGTGGCCTGAGGCTCATTCACTCACTGCCAGGCTTCAAAACAAAGAGGAGGATCACACCCACATACTTCTTGGGGCAGGGGAGACGACATGGGATGGGATGGGATAGCAGATACTGAAATTATAAATAGCATCCAGCTCTTGGTGAAGACCAAGACCTTCAAAATGGCCTGGAACTTGCTGCAATCCTCCTGCCTCAGCCTCCCCAGTGCTGGTACTACATCATGCTTGGCAAATATACACACTTTTAATTTTTTTGGCAGTACTAATGATTGACGCTGGGGGCTTGCTGAACTATATCCTCATTCCTTTTTTAATTTTTTGAGATAGGGTCTCCTATATTGCCCAAACTGCCTTGTGCTTGAGATCCTCCTGCCTCAGCCTCCCAAGGAGCTGAGATTACAGGAGTGTGCCAAAAAACTCAGCTCAATATGCATTATTGTTTCCCACTCCTGGGAATCAAACTCAGGACCTTGCCCTTGCAGGTAGTTATGGCGCCACTAATCTACATCCCTGGCCCCAACATGCATGTCCTGGAGGAAGGGGCTGTCCTGGAAAGGACCAGGGTTGAGCCTAGGCCTCCCTTCCCGCCTGCAGCTGGCCCTTCTCCCAAGGTACCCTCTGAAGAACACTGATCTCTGGTCCAAGGTTGATCCTATAGCCAGCCTGGCTGTGGGATGAGGGACTTGGCCCAGGCTCCTGGTACTGAAGGAAGAAAACACACAGCCTGAGGGAGGGCCAAGGCCACCACTGGCCCTGTGTGGTAAGGGGTAGCTGGGGGGGGGGTCTCACTCACAAGGCCAAAGGCCCAGCCAAGCTCACCTTTGAGGCAGCAGGGAGACCTTGAAATTCTAAGTAGCAGAAAAACTGCTGAGGTCCCAATGCTTCTAGTCATCCTGGCCTCCGGTCAGGAGAGAGGTCTGGCCTGAGGGCCTCTGTCTGGAAAGTGCTCACCTCAGCTGTCTTCAGCTGTCTGCTGCAGATGTGGGGATACAGTGACCTCACAGGGACAGCATGAAAGGGGAGGGAGAAGGGAGAAAGTTGAGGGGAGGGGAGGAGGCTGTCATGTGTGGCCTTGACCAGGCACAGGCCAGGCAGCCTGAGATCAGTGAAGTCCTGAGGCAGGTGGCACAAGGTAGCCAGCCAGGAAAGCAGCCTGTATTCTGCTGGCAGATGGTGCCACCTGCTGGGCATAAGGTTCTCATGCCAGAGCCCAGCCCCAACATGCCAGGCCTCTGGGCATCCCACCGGCTCTCTGTCCCTACTCTAGCTCTGGATCCAGGACTCAAGACACTTGGGCAGGGCCCATGTGACTGGCAGCACAATGCCGTGTGGCTCAGGCTGTGACTGGCTCCAGCAGGGGAAAGGGTGGCAGGTTCAAATATGCTCCATGGTGTGGGCAGCCCTGCAGGCTCCAAGGCTTCGGTTTCATGGCTGTTTGTGGCATCATCAGGCACACAGAGAAAATACCAGAGCTGGACACAGCACTGCAAGACTATAGTCCCCACTGCTCCAGAGGCCAAGGTGGGTGGGTCCCTCGAGCCTAGGAGTTTTTTTTTTTTTTTTTTTTTTTTAGTTTTCTGAGACAGGGTCTTGTTTTGTAGTTCAGGCTGGTCTTGAACTCATCCTGGAACTCAGCGATCCTATCTCTGCCTCCTGAGTGCTAGGATTAGAGGCATGAGCCATCACACCCGGCACTGTGGGATGTGGTACTGATTGCTAGTGGGTGTGAGTCAACACGCCCGCCTGGCATTATCGTAAGTGCATGCCATGAACCGAACCCAGGACCTTGCGCTAGCAAGGCAGGTGCTGGAAACACTGAGCTAAATCCTCAGCCCAGGAATTTTTGTGTTTGAGACAGTGTCTCTCTCTGTAGTTCAGACTGGTCTCTGCCTGTGGGCCACCACACCTGGTGAGCCTGAGTTCGAGACCAGCCTGGGAGGCACAGTGAAAAACTGTCTTTTAAATAAAATAAAATATAAAAATGCTGAACGTGCTGGTACATCCCTGTAATCCCAACACTCTAGGAGCTGAGGTAGGAGGATTATGAAGCAAGCCCTGCCGTGGAAACTTAGTGAGATCTTGTCTCAAAATATAAAAGTGAAATTCAAGTAAGAAAAGGGCTGGGATGAAGTTCTGTGTGGATCTCAGGCTTTGTCCCTAGTACAACAACAAAAAGAAAGAAAAGAGGAAGGGGGAGGCAGGAAGGAGAGCTGGGTAAGGTGTATATGCTCATAATTCCAGTATTCAGGAGGCTGAGGCAGGAGGATCCTGAGTTTGAGGCCAGTGTGGGTTATATAGTGACTTTGTCTCAAAAACCAAAAATGAAAAAGAACAGAAGACCTGGGAAATTCTTCCCAGCACAGCTGTCCTCCCGCCTGGTGGGAATCCTCAGGTCTGCCACAACAGCATAACCAGAGGCAACTGTCCCGGGACCCCAGAAATGTCCGCATGACACATCCCTCAGGGTTAGGCCCACACCCTCACAGCACCTGCTGGCTGCTCAGCAGTGCTGGCCAGCTCCACTGTGAGCACAGCAGAGCCCATCTGCACGTTCCCTGCTGCCTCAGCAAGGTGAGAGCGAGCTCCTGCCAATGTGCTCAAGGGCTGGGGTGCAGCTCTGTGCCAAAGCAGCTACAAGTCGCAGGTGTGAGCCCCATCGCCCAAGGAAAACTTCCCTAGGTACCGAGCCAGTGACGAACAGGTAGAAAACTCACTTTCTGAGATACTACTTGACAGTGGAGATCCCTGACACAGGCCCATCCCCAGAAGGCATCTAGGGGAAGGGGGCTTCCACTCCCAATGTTAACAGGTGGGCAAGCCGGATATGGTGGCCCAGGCCTATAATCCCAGCACTCGGAGGCTGAGGCAGGAAGATGGCTTTGAGTTTAAGGCTAGCTTGTAGTGGGCTAAAAAGTGAGTTCAAAGCCAATCTAGCCAATTAGCAATGAGACCCTGTCTCAAAAAAATGAAAAAACAAAAACAAAAACAAAACCAGCTGGGCATGTATTTCACTGACTTTTTGTTTTGTTTTTTTAGACATGGTTTGGCTATTTACCTAGGCTGGCCTCAAACTATTGGTGATCCTCTTGCCTCAGCCTCTAGTCTCCTAGGATTACAGACATGTGCCACCACACTGCTGGCCTCAGCCTTCCTATGCACGCACTGGTGAGTGTGTGGCAGGGCCGCACTGTGGTACTCTGGGCACATTTTCCTTCTTTCCGGGTCAGTCCCCTAGACACATTCTCACCACCCAGATGGAGACCGGGCAAGAAGGAAGCTGAGTCCCCAACCTGGGGACCCAGCACCGTCACGATGGCAAGAGCTGCCGGGGAGCCGCCTCTGCCACCAGCACCTGGAGGTTTCTGATGAGCTGGGTGCATGGGCTGGGTCACACCCAGTGTTGCACTTGGGGACCAGCCCTCATGCTAGGTGTGGCCAGAACACCAGGAGAGCGAGAGCAGAGCAGCACACGCACCACCCACACTCTGGGGCCGGGATGACGCTCATGCCTGGACATGCCACAGATGGAATATTTTAGGGCTGATAATTCCAAGAAAGTATAGGCAGATTAACAGGAAAAGACTACATGAAGAGTCTAGTAGAATCCTGGGCTACAAAATCTAGTGCAGGGGGGGTACACTTGTAATTCCAGCTCTCTAGAGGCTGAGGCAGGAGGATCGACTAGGCTACATAGTGAATTCCAGGCCAGTCTGAGCTACATATCAAGACTGTCTCAAAAAACAAAAATAAAAAAGACTACTGGCCCCAGTGTCAAGATCAGCCTTTCAGAGAGGGAGAGCAGCCTGGCTGGGGACAGACAACAGGGAAGTGAAGAGATGCTCAGTACCTGGACTGCATGACCATGGGCCATGACTCACACACAAAGTGATACGAGCTGCCGTTGTCTGCAGTTAAAGGGAACTGGGAAAAATCAAGTGGCATGATGCCGCCACAATAAACCCTCCCAGGACACCTGTGACCCCGAGGGCTCCTTGTGGACACCCCAAAGACAACTTCTTTGGGCACATAGAGAGCCCCAGGGCTTTGGGGTGTTCCTTCTGGATGTGGCGGGGTGGCACACAGGCCAGCTCACCCAGAGCAAGGTGCGAGGCAGGCAGGGCCAGGCAAAGCTTAAGGAGACTCAGTTCCCAGATCCTCAGTTCCCACCACTGGCCTTGCTAGGGAAGGAAGGAACCCACGGGAAACCTGTCTGCCTCCCACCTCGGCTCATACCCCATCGGGCTTCCTAGAAGAGACTCAAGGCACTCACCCTGGTCGATGGCGTGCTGGGGCAGCTGGCTGAGCTGGCTGCTGACCACCCCCGCGTAGGTGCGCAGGAACTCCTCCTCGCTGGCCGTGAGCTGCAGAGACAGTAGACAGTGAGGGTGGTACCCGGCTCACCCGGCCCGGGTGGGAGCCTCCTGGAAAGCTTGCCCCTGAAGCCCACAGGCCCTGAACTCGGGCTGAATCTAAGAGGCATCGACTCTGGCACAGGACCAGCAGGAAGACAGACTCTACCCAAAGCTGATGGCTGGCCCAATATGGACGCCCCTTGCTTTCTGAGGTGTTTGGACCTGCATGCTGCTGTCCATCCTGCCTAGCTGACCCTCCCAACAAGAAGTAACAGGGCAGGAGAGGAAGACTGAAGCCTCAGAGCCCCACTGTCCTGGCCCAGCATGGCCAGGGTGGAAGACTATGCACATCATGGAGCCGGACACGCCAGGCCCTGGGCTGAGCCCTAAACCAGCCACAAAGCCGAACCACAGGCAGGCAGTCCCTCCCAGACCATAGAGCCAGCTGCTCATGCAGTGACACCCACAGCACTCACGTTCGAGCCCATCTTCCTCAGCATGAGCAGCACACGGACCTTCTGCTGGATGTACATCTCTTCCGGACTCTTACCGGGTGGCCCCTCACGGTTCATCCCCCTGGCCCAGCGCTACAACTCCTGCAGAAGGCGAGGAGGCGTGCTCAGGTTGGGCGCCTGCGGGGACCCTTCCCTCTGCGCGGTTCCTTTCCACCCAGGCTGAAGAAGGGCCAGGCTGCCTGGTTCCCTTGCTGCTAGCCCTGGCTGAGCAGCTCAGTGCAGAGCAGATGCTGTGGCCGTGTGTGGAGCAGTGCGGACAGCACGAGGCTATGTGTGCAGGAGACAGCTGCACAAGGCCCACGTAGTCCTGGCATCTAGAGTGGGCAGCTTACACAAGGAGTGTAAGAGGCGCTGCCCTGGGCCTTCAGGAACCGTGGGACTGGCGCCAGCCCCAGAGCAGAGCAGTGGCCTGCAGCAGCCTTGCCGAGGTCAGGAGCCCAGCACCAGGCAGAGTCCCGAGTCCCTGGACCAGAGAGCCAGCTCAGGGCCCAGGTACCTGTGCACTCCCACCTGTCGGGTACAGCAGCTATGTCTAGGGGCCTGGGGACCTGACCTGTGGTGAGGGGTGAGGAGTGGCTCCGGGAGGGGTAGGGTTGAGGAAGCAGGCCTAAAGGGGCTTGGGTTACACACTCACAACTCCTGGATGAGTCAGAAATAACGCAGCAGCTGGTGGGGTGGAGCCTCACCAGCCTTGATGCCAAGGAGCTGTGCTCAGAAAAGGGGAACCAGGCTGGCGGGCCAAGGACTCCTCACACCTTCCTCTCCTGGGGCCCTAGCAGGCCTGGCGGGCTCTCCTAGGAGGGTGGGGTGGTGCTTGGGCCAAGGGCAGGTGTGGGAATAGCAGAGCTTCCCGTGGATATGCGTCAGCTGCTCACCACCCCAACCCAAGGCCCTCGCCCTGAAGCCTGCAGAGTAGGCTAAAATCTATGCCAGCTGGGTGCATGACACAGGCTTCTCCGGACCTTCCCACCTATACACCCAGCCTGTGGCCCCTTTCTCTGCTAGATGTTCCCTGCCAACTCTTGTCTGGCTCAGAAAGAGGCTAAAACAGCCCGAGGAGGACAGAGCAGCCCCTGATCCACACAGCTCAGTGGGATGGCTGGGTCCTGGGCCATCACTGCTTCTCCTGCCTTTCTCCAGCACCCGCAGGGCACTATCGGACAGGGGCTGGATTCCAATCTGTGTTCCCCGCTCCGAGCCCTACTGCTGTACAACCTGGCTCCATCTCCTTCCCAATGGCCACTTCCATCTGGGCCCCACGCACCTTCCCCGCACCCTCACACCAGCCACAGAAATCTTTGGAGAGGCAACCCCTGCACACTCCTCCAGCAGCCCTTGTGCTGGGTGTTCTCAGCTGGGGACTGGCTTCCGGTCACTGTCACCTCAGCTCCCCTACACCTTTCCAGGGAGGCATCAGACTCCAGCTCTACATCCACATCCAGCAGACTCCATCAGAAAGCACCTGCTTCTCAGCGCAGATCTGCCAGTAAGCCCATCAGCTCTGCCTCTGGGCTCTGCATGTGTCTTATTTGCCCTTGTCATCCTGCAGCCTGGCACTGGGAGGTACCGCCTGGGTGGCTGCATGGGACACAGGAACAGCAATGGTGTCTGAGCTTTCTCCTCCTACAATATGCACAGCAGCTTAGGGCCAGATGTCACTGCATCAAAGGACCCAATACCATGCCCGTGATAGGGCAGGACTATAATTCCAGCACTTGGGAGGCTGAGGCAAGAGGATCACCATGAGTTCCAGGGCAGCCTGAACTAATAGAGACCATCTCAAATATACACACACAAAATGGGAGTCAGGGCTCCCAAGAGTAAAAAGCTTTCTACTCTGCCCGAAGGCTGGTCAAGCCTGTGCAGTCCTTGCAGACAGCACAGGATGCAGGGCCTGGCCACTAGGTGTCAGCACACACCATAGCTCCAGAGACCGACTCCGGGCACTGAAGGTGCTCGGGGACTACTGACCTTCCTGTTCATGAAGGCCAGTCCACTGCCAAAGTAGCAAGCTGGAACTGCCCGTCTTTTTTTCTTTTTTTGTGATCCTTGGTTCAATGCACTGAGTAACTCTACAAGCTGTACTATGTTGAGATGAGGCCCTAGATAAGTTGCTCTAGCTGAGTCTGAACTGATCATCTTGCTTTGCACTCCAGTGTGGGATTACAGATGTGCACCACCACACCCAGCTGTCTCCACTCCAAACCCTCTCTCACCAGCCACCCTCTCCCCAGGGCCCAGAGAAGATCCATCCCTGCATGAAGACATGGGCCCCACCCAGGCAAACAGGTGTGTGGGGAGGTGGTCCTGTGTGCTGCCACCTCCCAGACCCAGGTCCAGTGCACGGTCAGAACTTACAGCTAGATGTCTCCATAGTGGCAGAGTGTCAGCACGTGTGGGCCTGCGCTGCATAATCTTTTTTTCTTTTTCTGTTTTTTTAGTTTTTTGAGATAAGGTCTCGCTTTGTAGTTCAGACTGGTGCTAAACTCACTATGTAGCCCAGGCGAGCCTGGAACTCACAGCAGTCCTCCTGCCTCTGCCTCCTGAGTGCTGGGATTACAGGTATGAGCCACCACGCCCCACACTTGCCCTGCAGAATCTTGCTCTGTCCTTGATCCTACTCATGCACGCAAAGGCACGAGCCCCTTGGTCTCTCCCGACAGACTCACTGTCCCTGGGGATGCTGGGTGTCACCAGGGTTTGAACGGGTGTGTAGAGCTGGGCCATTCCCCTTTTGCACACTTCCCTGGCAGAGGCTGTTCATCCCCTGTCAAGCTGGCTCTTCATGCCCGGGGAAGACTCCTGAGGTGTCCTTTCTAAAGATTTTGCTCATCTAGGATTTCTCAAGTTCTGTATTGAGCTGACTCTTTCAGCTCCTGGCAGGGAAGGGGCACCCAAGAGAGAAGTGGCCAGGAGCGCCGACAAACACCAGGCCTGGCTGACACGTTCCAGCCCTGATGGATGAGTAGGGTGTCACTGTGAAGGAAAATAGTAACTGAAGACAATTCATCCTAATCACCCCAATTACATGGTCACTGCCGCTGCTGGAGCCTGGCAAAAGTGTGGCACAGCATGTTTGGGTTTATGGCCCACATTTGCTCCAGCAAATGTGGCATCGTGTTCTTATAACAATCCCGACAACAGACAATTAACTGCACTTGAAAATTCCTGTTTTCCCCTGTAGGGATCAAGAACTTATTTCCGTTAAAATGTGCTTAGATTACATAAATTCCTACTGCAACTCATTTAGACCCAGAATGACTCATCTGGTCCTCGGACCTAAGAACCAAAGCGAATGCAGTGTCTCAGTAATGGTCTCAGCTATCCCAGTGAACATCCTGTTGCCTAAAATGGGGCAGCGACACCTTTCAAATTCTAAGAGAAGCAGTTCAACTCAACTCAATACATAACGAAATAACTGAAAGTTGAGAAGGACTGGGGCTGAGGTTCAGTGTGAAAGCCCTCTCGGTTCCATTCCCAGTACCACAAAAAAGAAATAGGAAAAATGAAAGAACGGGCAGTGGTCAATTATACAAATGAAAGCGAGGGTGGAGGCCTATGGACGCCTACAACATGGCAGCTAATCAGGTAAAGAGTAGATGCCGTTTTAGGCAAATACGCATGTGCATGCGTACCGGTGTACAGATGCGGGCACATGCGCACAAACGTGTTCACGTGTATGCCTACCGCAAAAGGCAGAAGGAAACCTGGCCGACCAGGACTAACAGTAAGGAAGTAGCTTCCGGTCTTTGGAAGAATCCACACACAGCGGACGGTGAGAGGCCCTCTTGAATCCTCTGGGACATCTGAGTACGTGACGCCAACCTCCCCTAGCCCAGCCTATCGCGGACCTCCGTGGACCACCTGATCTCACGGGAAGAGAACTACATGGACAGCAAGATGGGGCGGGGACAGCAGCAGCGAGGCTGGAAAAGGCAGCTGACAACAGGAAAGAACAAGGAAAGCTGGTCTCCCTGAGACAGCACGAGGGGCTCAGAACATGAGCAAAGACGCTTGCAATGATTTTTATTTAGAAACTCGGAATTAGCACTGTTTGAACACCCACAGTTCCAGAAATTAGAGAACCACTTATATCTGGGAGTTGGCACCTGCTCGGAAAACAGCAAACCAGCTCCGCAGGGCTGGACACAGGGTAGGTTCTAGGGCTCCAGAGCATTTGACTTTGAGCCCTGGCACTTTGACTTTTCTTTTGTTCACGTAAAATATATGAGAGGGCTGGAGATTTAGCTCAAGTACCACACCTTCCTTAGAAGCACAAGGGCCTGAGTTTGATTCACCTGTGCCAGAGGGAAAAAAAACAAGTACTGGGGCCAGGGCTCAGTGGCACAGTGCCTGGCTGGTAAGCCCAAGATCCTGAGTTCAATCCCCGGTACCAAAAAAACCTAAAAACATTATCCAAAAAAAAAGTATAGCTACTGTATTCCCAGCACTTGTAAGCCTGAGGTAGGAAGATTACAAGTTTGAGGCCAAACTGGGCTACATAAATAAATAAAAGGACACCATGATGGTACTTAACTATTTACATACAAAATTGAGTACACATTTTTGCAAAGTTTATATTATACAAAAATACACTGTCATGTAACTGATTCAGAGTTTATATAAAATTTTAATTCACAGGCTGTGCAAGCCTTAGCAGGGAAGAAAAGAAAGGGAGAGGGGAAAGGACCCTCAACTGCACATGGTAGTACATGCCACAGCACTACCTATCAAGAGGATCACCTATCAAGACTGTCTCAAATAAAGGGGCTGGTGATATACAAGAGCTGAGTGCAATGGCCCTGAATTCAATCTGCAGAACTAAACAGAACTAAAGAAGAAAAAGGAAAGAAAGAGAAAAACGTACACATCATGGAGAAACTTAGGCAGGGAGTGAGATAACCTGCCAACATCACCATGGCTGCACTGCAACACCCTTCACACAGTCCTTACCTGCTCCGAAGTTAACTCTGGGCACACAGGGGCCCTGCTGTGAGGCTTGGGCTGTGGCAAGGAGGAGGAGGAGGAGGAGGCTGTCGCCCTGTGGGAATACAGAACATGGTCAGAGAGGAGCCTCTGGCGCCAGGGGACCAGAGAGCTACAGGAAGCTCACAGCCAGGATGACCACAGTCCAGACAGACCTGCGTGTCAGGCAGGCCTGGAACCTGGTATGACTGCTGGGAGCCTGTCACCAGCCTGTAAGCACCGGGCTCCTCCCCTGGGTTAGTCACTCAGGACCAGAGTGAATCACTCACTGACACTGGATGTCCCACGCCTCAAATGCCACACAACCTCAGCTCCCTGCCTGGACACAGGCAGCTCTCGTACCTCCCACCTTCGAGAAGTACACTCACCCTGCTCATCACCTGTCACCAAGGTCACACCTGCTGCCTAACCGGCAGGGTTGTGGCCACTGAAGGGCAGGGCTGCTCCAGGCCACACAGGCCTTGAGCCTCTGGGGCCTAGGAGGACAAGCCTGGTGGTGGCCTCAGTCCCTCAGCCTCTGTGAGGCACAGCCATGGACAAGAGGGAGGTATAGGCCCAAGACCAACCAGGGGAGCCCGTCTGTTCCCTCAGGCTCTTGCCCACAGCATGTAGGGTGGGGGGTTTGTTGAGGAGGCTGGGCATCACCAAGCCTCTAGTCCTGTCCCGTGCCTCACTCTGAGCAGTGACAGCCTGAGGTAGGAGGCTGTCACACACACCCCACCAGATCAGTCCTACAGGAGCAGGCCACATATAGCAATTATTTTTCTTTATTTCTCTAATATCAAAGCACTGAAATATCAAGGAACCCTGGAGAACTGTGCACCTAAGCCTCAGAATCC
This sequence comes from Petromus typicus, assembly GCA_004026965.1. Classification (NCBI taxonomy): domain Eukaryota; kingdom Metazoa; phylum Chordata; class Mammalia; order Rodentia; family Petromuridae; genus Petromus; species Petromus typicus. The sequence goes on from PVIR01013498.1 coordinate 15,233, forward strand.
TTCAGAAGAGGATGAGAAATGCCCTCTCCTTTTCTAAAGGCCTCGAGTTCTCCTGCTGCCATGACGGCCACAGTCCCTCCCATTCACATGAGGGGCTTGAGTCCCTCCTGGAGAGGAGCTCTGTGCCCCCACTTAGGGGCAGGAGTCATAGGTGCACAGTGCAGGGTCTCCAGCTGATGGCTCAACAGGTCATCTGAACCCAGGAAGCCAACTGAGGCTGAAGGCACTTGGAGCAGGGCAAACTGGCACTGGGCTCTGCTTTCCATCCCGCGCCGCTGACCAGTGCACCAATGTAGCTGGCCACTGTCCTGTAAAGCCACCATCTGGACCACAGCCTCCTGGCCTGGCTTTGTGGCTTGAGGCTGGGCCGGAGCAGGGGCCAAACTGGCTGACTACTCTGCTTCTGCCTCAGTTTTCCTGAATGGGAAGCCTGTTGCAGAACCCACACCTCTGATAGCTGCTCCTGAGTGTGACAGGGGTCAGGGCACAAGGGCCACAGGTCCCAGCACAGAGACTGTTGACTTGAGGGGTCACAAAGCTCCCTAGGCACACACAACCCTATGCCAGGTGCAGGGCAGGGACAGGCAGCTGAGACACAGAGCCAGCTGTCAGAGGTGACCCAGCACTACCCACACCACACCAAGCACAGGGCAGAGAAACCAGCATGGGGATGGCACGATGACTTCCTAAGGACATGTCAGTCAGGCTAGAACCCAGAGGCTCCTGGACTACACAGGACACAGCAGACACAGGCTCCTAGGCAGGAGGGGAAAACCCAGGGCCTAACCCTAGCACAGTAATGGTGGACCAGAAGAGTGACAAAACTCTGAGAATACAGGGGAGAGGATTTCTGCCCAGGATTCCAGGGAGAAGTCAGAAGAACTGGGTTTTGAAGGACTAATAGGAGTTTACTGGGTGGGAGAAAGGAAAACACAAGCACAGACATTCACGTTAGGCTTGCAGAAAATACTGAGGGACTCACTGTGCTGAGGGGAGACAACAGCCCAGTCACACCTGGACAAAGGACATGGGGACTCAGTGCTGGCAGCATGATCGGATAGCACTGAAGATGGGGATAGCTTGGCTTGAGATGTTATGAGTGGACTTGTCCTTCAGGGACAGAGGGCTGCAGAGGGCACTCAGAGAGCTCTGCACCTTAACAAGTCATGGTGACCAATGAGATCAGGTACACCAGGCCTGCCAGGCGGCACCACGACGGCCGTGGGATATCTGGGAACAGGAGTGAGGCAGACGGCCCAGGCAGCAGGAGGTGCTCAATCTGTGAAAGTGCAACCCACTGTGAGTTCACGTCACAGAGGGAAAGGGGTGGCACACAGGATGGGGGACGGAGAGGGAGGCCAAGACATGCTGCATAGGCAATGGTATACAGCAAGCCTCAGTAAGTGCTCGGTAAGCGCTGAGGATAAAAGACCTGGAAGTCTTTCAGACACACACAGGAAGGTCCATGCATACAGGGCCCAGCCTCCTTCCCTGCAGGTCCCCCTCGACCTTCAGCTGGCTCACAGGTGTGAAAAGGTGAAGAGCTGGGCTGGGGGACCCCACTCCATGTCCCTGGGAACACTTCACAGCAGCCCAAATTTCAACACCATGACAACCATTCATACCCAATCTTTCCCTGTGGTGGGGCTGTCCTAAGCACAGCCAGTGGTCAGCAGGGTGGACTTTATTTGCTGTGACTCATAAGCATCTCCCTCCAGCTATGGCAACCAAAATAGTCTTTTGACACTGTCAAGGGTCCCAGGTTGAGAACGTTGCTATAAAGAAACTGCTAGCCAGATGTGGTGGTATAGGCCTGTAATCCCTGCACCTGCGAGGCTGAGGCAGAAGGATCACTTCAAGGTTGAGGACAGCCTGAACCACATAGCAAGGCCATCTCAGAAAACAGAAAGAAAGAAAGAGGTAGAGAGAGAGAAAGAACAAGTCAAACTCACTTGCAACCTAGCTCACTATTTGCCCTGCTCTTTTTAATCTTTCAAATAACCAACACTAACAAGTCTTTAGCACCGGCACCCCCGTTAGGCTTCATAAGGAAGATACAGGGTACCATCACCAGGCTGGTCCCATTGGAGCAGGATTTGAACCCTGGTCATGCACGCCCCTTGAGAAAATAAGTAAAGATGTAAGACTGGGCTCAGTGCTATGGACCGGGGCGCAAGTAAGGCCTGCCACATAGCTCCTGCTCAGTCCCACACCACGGGGTGGCACCTAGGGCCCAGACACATCAGAAACCCAATTCTCAGTAATTAAACTGCAACTCCTCTGGGCCTCAAGAGTCACCGGTTTAATTAACAAATTCCACCTTCAGCCTCCTCCACACGGCACGTGGGTGCTGTGGCGGGCAAGGGCACAGCAGGCACCTGGCGCCAGCCAAAGATAGGTTAGTGGGACGGACATAGCACCATGCTTGGGGGGGTGAGGCCAGGGTTAGGAAATTGTGCTGAGGTCACCAACCCAGACTCCAGCCCAACCCAAAACTCTGCTCCGCTGGGAGAGGCCAGGCAGCGCGCAGGCGGTGGTCATTATGACGGGCGCTGTGGCACTGCTCACGTTCCCCACAGCAGCTCCTTAATGCAGTCCTCACAGCTGCAGGGCAGGAGTCCTGCTCACTCTACAGATGACCTGGCCAAGGCACCGGGAAGCTACTCATTCTGCTGCAGGCTTAAGGGCCCACAGAGGGCAGGACTGTGCAGCCTCCATCCTGCCAGCCCCTCTGGCTCTGAACTTAGGAGCATTCTTCATTCTAACTGAATGAGAGAGACCCACCTTAACAGAAAGAAGGAAAGAAATATGGAAAGGAAAAGCCAGGATCCAACCTACTCAGACCAGAAATCAGTCAGATTAGGAGGCAGCCCAGCACCTAGAGACAGCAACACGTCGTGAGGGGCCTGTGTAGAGGAGAAGGGCTGTAAGGGACATTATGGGACAGCTGGAAAAAAAACAAGATCTGAGATGAGAGTACTGTATCAGTTTTTTCTGTGGTGAATGAAGTATCTCGGTTTTTTCCTTTTTTGTGTGTGGGACTAGAGACTGAACCTAGGGCCTCTGCACTGAGTTATATCCCCAGCCCCATTTTACTTTTTATTTTGAGACAGTCTCACTAGGTCACTACACTGCGGAGGCTGGGTTTAAACTTGTGATCCTGCCTCAGCCTCCTAGAATGCTGAGATTACAGGTGTGCACCACCACACCCGTCCAACATCCTGGTTCTTATGAGTTAAAAGCTAAGAGCCAGGTTGCAGCTCAAGGGCACCTGCATGGCAACTGCAAAGTCCTGAGTTCAATCCTTAGTACCACAAACAAATAAACAAAACACAAAAAGAATTCAGGGCTGAGCCACACAGGGTGGTACATGTTCAGGGCCAGCTGGTCACCCAGTGACACAAACGATACAGACTAAAGTCTTAAAGGATAAACCATCTCTACACTTACAATTTGTTCTCACATTTAAGAAAAGAAAAAGTCTGCATTTGTGTAGACAGACACCATGGCAAAGGGCCAGTCTTAGTGAACCAGTTAATGGATACATGAGTGTCCACTGTAGACCATCTTCCTGAGGATTTGAAAACAAAATTTAAATTGAGAAAGATGCACTTGGGAAGGCTAAGGGAGGAGGGTTGGGAGTTCAAGGCCAGCGTCAGCTACAGAGGGAGATCCTGCCTCAAAACTGAGAAGACACAGAAGGCTCCATGGAAATGGTTAACTGCACAGGTGAGGGAGGCAAGCAATGACTGTCCACAGCCCCTGGCTTTAAACCTTATCCCAACTGGCCCACTTCACCATGGCTAGGCCTCCTCCAGGGATCAGCCCCCCTGTCTGGCACAGGCACGATCCAGAACTCTGCCTGTTTGCCAGTGTCCGGGTCCCACCTTACAGCCACCCAGAAACCGCTTTGGGGCAGAAGATGGCCCAGGTGCACAGCCCCTGAGATGGCCCAAACAGGAGGTTCTGGTAGTGACTACACCAAATGCACCCGTCCTGACCCACACAGCCCTGGGCCCATGGTGTGACTGGCCAGGAAAGGGCACCCACACAGCTCCACAGCCACTGGGAAAGGGGCCTAGATCCAGCAAAGGCCTCACAGTGTTGGCCCTCAGCCAGCCCAAGCAACCAGCAGGCACAGCACACAAACCCAAGGGTGCCAGGACAGGCAGGGTCCTGCCTGGAGCCCTGCAGGCTGCCCAAGAAGCGAAACAATGCCTCCTTCCAGGCCACAGCTGGGGCCGGTGCCCATATCCCAGATGCCACCCTGTTCCCTACTGGTCAGAGTTTTGCAGGGCCCCTTCACCTCTGCAGACAGCTGGTGATGTGCCAAGTGTGGCTGTTTTGCATGCGTGTGTTTGGGTGTGTGGGTGTGTGGTGGTGGTACTGGAGACGGAAGCCAGGCCTTCATACGTGATAGACAAGTACTCTATCACTGCTGGCCCTTGGAAACATTTTTGATTATAAGAACTGCGAGGAGGGCCGGGGAGTTAGCTCAGTGGTTCCGGCGCCTGTCTTGCAAGTGCAAGGACCCGGGTTCGATTCCCCGGTAACCACATAACAATACTGGGCGTGGAGACTCACACCCAGCACAGCCAGTACCAGATACCACAGTGCCGGGCGTGGTGGCTCACGCCTGTAATCCCAGCAGTCGGGATGCAGAGGCAGGAGAATTGCTGAGATGTGAGTTTGAGGCTGAGCTGAGTGCCAGCCTGAACCACACAGCAAGACCTTGTCTCAAAAAACCTGAAAAAAAAAAAAAAAAAAGAACTGCGAGGAGGCTCCAGCAGGCCCTCTGGTCCAGGTGCATCAATACATGGAGTCAATCAGCTACAGATGGAAAATACTTGGGGAACCAGTGCTTGCCTATAATCCCAGCACTCTGGGAAGCTGAGGCAAGAGGATGCAAGTTTGAGCCCAGCATAAGCAACCTGGTGAAACCCTGTCTCAAAAATACAAATTTTAAGAGTTGGGGATGTAGCTTAGTGCAGACTTTGGGTTCAATCCTCAGTACAAAATTTTTAAAAAGACTTGGGGGAAAAAATTATGCACAGACTTGATTTCATGTCACTATTCCCTAAACATGTAATAACTACTTGCATAGCATTTATACTGTATAGCACTGTAGGTGTTCTACATCACCTAAAGATGATTTAAAGTATACTAAATAATGTGGCTTTTGGGTTAATATTATGATATTTAGTAGTACTAGGGACTGAACCCAGGGGCACTCTTACCTTTTTAATTTATCTTTTTTGAGAGTCTTAAGTAAATTGCCCAGGCTGGCCTCAAACTTGGGATCTTCCTTCCTCATCTGCCCATGTAGCTGGGATTTCAGTGCACATTTTATACAACGAGCTTGACCATCCACAGATGGTCCTAGACTCAACCACCCAAGTCCTCAAAGACAACTATATGGGCAGGGGCTAGGGATCAGTACACAAGACAAAGTTTCCTGGCCCACATTCACGGTGTGTGGTGGCCGCACCTCTGTTCCTGTTCGCACCTCAACACTGCACTCAGGACAGGTCAGAACCTGCCTGTGACACTGGGTGTGGCGCTCGCTAAGGGGGAGGAGCTTTCAATGCCTCCCTGACGCCACACAGCCTCCTCACGCTGTCAAAGGACAGAATGACAAGCATTTCATAGAAAGGTCCTAATTGGCTTTATCTTCCATTCTAGACCTGGGCAACATTTTGCTCCTAAAATATAAACTACTCCATGGCAGAGGCCTGATTTCAGAGACAGAACGCAGACTCCATTTCCAATTTACGTTCCTTGTAGGGCAGAGACAGGGAGGCAGAAGGTGAGAACAACCACAGACTGGCGGGAGCTTACTCTGGGTCACTCTGTCATGTAGTTGACTGAAACTGGCTTGTCTGGGAAATCTGGCCATTACCTCTCTAATCCTGATTTCTTGCAAGTCAGATAAACAACTTAGCTTGGTGAGCAGCTTGGAACTTTAGCATGCATGATTCTATTCGGATTCTTAGCCAGTTCTATCAGGGCCCAGTGTAGGAGCCTGGCCTGAAACAGCAGCCTCATGTCATTTTACTGATTAATTTTGCGGTACTCAGGATCAAAACCAGGCCTATATGCATGCTAGGCAACAGCCTCAATTCCTGTATTTTTCAAGTGAAGTCCTATTATGTTGCCCAGGCTGGCATTAAACTCTTGGGTTCAATGATCCTCCCGCCTTAGCCTCCCAGTAGCCTGGATGGCAAGCAGTGCACAACTTCTCCTGTAGCTTTTATTTAATATCAGATAACTCTCAAACATCGAGAAACAGGAAGATCCTGTGTATGTGTGCACAACGTTCATGTAATTGCACTGATATAAAATAGCTGTTTTAGATTTGTTTTAAAATATTTATCATGCCAGGCAGGGGTGGTGGTATAGGCCTATAGTCTTTGCACTTTAGACTGAGGCAGGAGGATTACTGTGAGTTCAAGGCCAGCATGAGCTACATGGTGGACCTTCACAAAAGACCTAAGCCAAACTGAAACAAAATAAAACATTTAAAGATGTCATTCCAGCCCCACTGTGTCTTCCATGCCTGGATGGAGGGAGACTCACATTGGCCCAGGGAAGGAGGGGGCACCTGTAGGCCAGGAGAACAGTGCCAACAGGAATCTCATGGCACAGGACAGTCCTCTTTGCTTTCCTTCAACATCCTCAGGCCCTACTCTTGACTAAGGCCTAAGGGGTTTCATCCCTGCCTAGGAGGGGCCAAAGGACAGAAGGAAGGAAAAGCAGCCTTTAGCTTAATTTAAAAAGTGACTCTTCTTCCTGTAAGAGTCAGTGGGAGCCTGAGTCCTGACCTTAGCAGGGCTGAGACCTGAGGCTCTTCCTCTAAATCCACTGCCTCAGGGCTGGCATGGAGGACAGGAAGGGCAGAGGCCAGGGTCCTGTCTGTACATACGCAGGGCTGAAGACCTCATCTCTGAGGCAAGACCTCCACTATGGCAGGAAACTTCCAGAAGAAGGACATCAAAGACTATGCAAGGCATGGTGGCACAGGTCTATAACCCTGGGCTACATAGTGAGTTTAAGGCTAACTCGAACTACAAAGAGGGACCTGTCTCAAAATAAATAAATAAATAAATAAATAAATAAATAAATTGGGTGATCTGCAGGTGGAGGCCTGAGTTCCCACGTGCACCCCTAGAAGCAGCAGACTTGGCCTGCCAGCCAACTGCCGCTGCTCAGCTCCAGGTGACCATCCTCCAGCCCATGAGGAGCGCCAGGCGTGGCTGCCAGGTGCAAGTCTTTGCCATCAAACTCTGAAGGAGCCCACTGCCTTCCAAAAGGCTTTCGGCAGACAGGAAGGCCTAATTTGCATGAACATACAGGTGCCTGTTTGTGTAACAAGCACAGCTGCTGACTGCAGGATCAGGAAGCCACGCAGGCACTAACGACGCATGTAGGCCGGACCTTCCCTCTCTTCTCCCGGAAGCTACCAGGAACAGAACAGAATCCAAGGCAGCAGAAGCCTTCCCCACTGGGCCCTGAGGACTCAGCCCCCTGCCAGTGCTCTAACAATCAGATCATCAAAACATAAACTCTTAAACAAAGCCACCTTCAGAGCATACCATGCGGTTATCCCATTAGCTGGCAGGCGGCATGGTGGCAGGAGGCCTCAATGTGAGGACACACTGGACAGTGGGAGCTTCGGAAGTGGGTGCGGGTGTCCTGGGAGCTGGGAAAACACCGTCCCTGCCACAGGAACCCATCACAGCCCCCTGAGGTTTGCTCGAGGCCAGGCCAGCATGCGAAAGCCTGGGACAGCAGATGGAAACGGAGGCCACAAGGGCTGGGAAGGGAGTCCCAGAAACCCTCCCCATTGCCAGTATTGCCAATGGTTATAGATGCTGATACCCAGGGTGAGGCAGGGCACAGCCTGGTGATCCAACAGGGGACTTGAGTCCCCAGAACTGCATGTAACAAGATCCTTCACTCCCAAAGCCACCAGACCACAGACGAGCAGAAATGACCTGTAAAGGGCTTCCAGGCAGAAAGACTGCTGGTGTAGGCCAGGGACTCACTGGCTGTCACATCCCACAAAATGCAGGCTAGACGGGACGCATTCCTGCAACACTGAGAGGGAGAAACTTATATCAGATTGACTGGAGAAGTGATTACACAATTTGATGGCGCACAGTATTTCTGAAGGTCAAGACTTCACTTCAATCCCACAGCGTTAAGCTTCCCTTGCATATTACAGCATATAGCACAATGTTAGAAATAAACACTCCTCTTTAACTCAGGGAAAATAGATGCAAGACAGATAACAGGAAAGGAGATAGATCTTTTGCAAACAGAAGGGGACCAAGAGAGGGACTGAGAGGGAACATAAAAAAATTTAAGATGTGTTGTGCACACACACTAACCCCTGCGATGAGAGTGTGCATTCTGCACTGCAAACACAGGCTATAATAAAATAAAAACCCGGTACCAAACCCACAGAGGAGAGCATGCCAGTTCTTACCTGCTTCTAGAAAAGCCATTTAAGTGTGTCAGGAAGATACCTTGTCATGAAATCTTCCCTAGTCCAAAAAGAGAATAGTACAAAAAAGAACTTCCTAAAAGACAGAGTACTGTGTATGCTGCCACAGGGGGAGAACTCAGAAATCCAGAACAAGCCCACAGGAGAGGTGCTAAAGGCAAAAGTCTGGGCCAAAATGCCACATGGAACACAGTTGTTTTCATATCTCCCCAGCTTTTCATTTTGAAAAATCCCAAAACTAAGCAAGGCTAGAGGAACAGTACGGGGATATCCCGACGCTGCGCCCTCGAGTCACCCATCCAGGTGCTGCAGCACTGTCTTCTCCCCCTGTGCTGGGTGTCAGTGGGGGTGCCTGGCCTCTCCTCTTTCCTCTGTGAGGGGCTGGGTCAAGCCCAGGCTTTTGTGCTGAACGCAGCCACCCTCTCTTCCTGACCTATCTGAGTAAGTTACATACCCGACACCCCAAGGAGCACTTCCTCACATCTCCACAAAGCCACTCTCACCCCAAGGGATGAACTTATTCACTTAAGACAGTCTCAATATATATTAGAGGTTGGTCTTGAACTCAAGATATACATAGCCCCAAATGACCTTGAATTCAGTGATCCTTCTGCATTAGCCTCCTGAGTGCTAAAATTTTAAGTGTGCCCCCACACCCAGTACCATAAAGAATTTAATACTGCCCAGGAGTCTTGCTGGGTCCAAATTTCCCCAATTCCTCCTCCCCCCTCGGTCTTTACTGATTTGGGGCGGAACAGTGAGCGGTGAGACAAGGTCCCACCATGCAACCCAACCCGGCCTTTAGCTCAAGATTCTCTTGCCTCAGCCTCCTGAGTGCTGGATGCTAGGATCACCAGTGTGCTGGGGTGTTTTGTTTTGTTTTGTCTGCTTTTTTGAGACAAGGTTTCCCTTTGTAATTCAGGCTGGCCCTGAGCTCACCATGTAACCAGTTGGGCCTCTAACTCAGTAATCCTCCTCGGCCTCTGCCTCCCAAGGGGTGAGATTATAGACTGAGCCACCGCAGGGCCTGTGGTACTGATTGCTGGTGGACGTGAGTCACCACGCCCAGCACTGGTGTGTGTGGTTACCAGGGATCAAACTCAAAACCCTGAGCTTGCAAGGCAGGCGCCGGAACTACTGAGCTAAATCCCCAGCCCCCAGAGTGTGCTGGTTTTTAACCTGGATCCAATCCCTCTCTCACTTTCACAGGGTTCCCATCCTTTTTAACCTCCTCAGCAGGGATGGCTGCCAGCTTTGGCTACAAGGTTAACATTCCTGAGTCCATCCACCTCCTCTGCAAGGATCCCCACAACCCAGATCTGCCAGCTGCTCCTCAGAGTCAGATGAATTTTAAACCTTCTGGCAGTGAAAGCCTGCAGCAGCATCATCACTGCAGGTCCAAAGGGCCACTGCAAGCATTTCTGGTTTTGCTGGTGCCTGCGATGGTAGAATCATTTTTAAAAGAAAAAAAATTATTGGGCTGGGAATTTAGTTCAGTGGTTCCGGCGTCAAAAGCACTACAAGTTCAATCCCTAGTACCACATGCCACAATGCCAGGGGTGGTGGCTCATGCCTGTAATCCCAGCACTTGGGAGACAGAGAAGGACTGCTGAGAGTTTGAGGCCAGCCAGAACTGCAAAGTGAGATCCTGTCTCAAAAAAAAAAAAATTATGGCTTTTTATCAAAATGCATGGGATGGTAATTCTTGTTCTTAGATCTGAAATAGGTGCAGCACACAGTTCTTAGTTTTCTTCCTCTTTCAACTTCCATATAAATGTTCTTGCTCTTCTGTCAAACACCATCCTCTGGCATCTAATGAGGATGTCTTTGAATCCTGATTCCTTTAGAATCTGAAAAGCAAGGGCTTTTCCAACATAGCACTGCCTTTCTTGTTGGTTTTCATGACATTGCTGGTTTTCTGGTCACTGTACCAAGTCTTTGAGTTGAGGCAATTTTCCAACGCATATTGGTTCCAGCTTGATACCTTAATCTTCTGCACAGCATCCACTCCAGATCACCCTCTCCATAGCACACTGCTACTGGGTTCTTAAACACACCCCCCACCAAGTTCCAGGAGTGGATGGGAAGGTCAGCAGCCCTGGCTCCGCAGAGACTCCGAACCTTTAGGAGGTGGAGCCTCAGGCGTGAGGTCATTGGGGACGTGGTCTAATGTACTAGCCCCATCCTACTCAGCTTCGAGCATCAAGCCATGATGCTCCGCCCCCTCAGGCACAAAAGCAACAGGATCCAGTCAATATGGAGTGAAGTTTCTATAACTATGAGCCAAAATAAAGCCTTCCTCCTTTTTTCCCCCCCTTTTTTGAGACAGGGTCTTGCTTTTGTAGTTCAGACTGGCCTTGAACTCACTATGCAGCCCTGTCAAGCCTCAAACTCACAGCAGTCCTCTTGCCTCTGCCTTTGGAGTGCTGGAATTTCAAGCAAAAGCCACCACGCCTAACACCGTGGTATGACGTACTGATTGCTGGTGGGTGTGAGTCACCACGTCCAGCATTGCTGTATGTGGTTACCGGGATGACTGGGGACCTTGTGCTTGCAAGGCAGGCGCTGGAACCACTGAGCTAAATCCCCGCCCCCTTATTCCTTTAAAATTGATTCTCTAGGTATTTTTTTCAGCAACAGAAGACTGACCCGAAACACTAAGCTTAAAATCTTTTTATTTTTTCTCTTTTCTTTTTTTAGTTTTTTTTGAGATAAGCTCTTGCCTTTGTAGTTCAGGCTGGTCCTGAGCTCACTATATAGCCCAGGCCAGCCTCGAACTCACAGCAATCCTCCTGCCTCTGCTTCGGAGTGCTGGTGTTACAGGCATGAGTAACTGTGCCCAGCTTAGGTTTGAAAGGTTAAGTGTATAAATAGAATAAGTGTATTAGCATACTGAAAAAGAAAATAGTGTAAATAGAAATAACCTGTCATAAAACCTTGACATCATAATAGATTAAAAACCTAGTCACAGCCAGGCATATCTCTGTAATCTCAGCCTTGGGGAGGCTGAGGCAGGAGAATAAGTTTCAGTGTAGGAAAGGAGACCAAGGACCACCCAGCTCTTGGAAAATGCCCCCAGTTAGTCTGATGACTCAGCGAGAAGGACTGGGCTGGGCTGGGTGAACAGAGATGTCTGACCTACAAGGAGGGACCCTCCTCTCTGTGGCAAGCCTGGCTAGCACAGTCAGAGGTTGCCAAATGCCAGGAGGAAATTTCTGCCCTGGGCTGGTTACTGAGCCAAGGTTATTTCATAGCAGGAAGCGTGTGGGAGGGACACTTGGGCAATGTAAAGCTTGCAAGGAGCCTCGCTGGGCTGGTGTCAAAGCCCCCCCATCTCCTGATGCAGGAGAGGAGGTAGAAGTGGGTCACACTGTGCCAGGCACCACAGGGCAAGGCAGGCTGCAGCCACTTTGGAACAAGTCCTGGTGCACAGTGACCTGCCTCCTCCAACGTGGCCTCCTATTCCTAAGCAGGTGCAGTGATTCTGCCCCAGCCCTCAGGTGTGACAAGTCAGGGGCTTGGTGAAAATAACACCCCCAGGGACCTGCCACTGTCTTCCTCTCCCTTCAAGAGTGAGCAATAGCTGGCTGTGGTGGTGCACATCTGTATTTCCAGCACTCAGGAGGCTGCGGCAGGAGTGTTGCTGCAAGTTTGAAGCCTGCCTGAGCTATACAGTCAGTTTGAACCCAGGCTGAACTACAAAGTGAGTTCTGGTCTCAAAAAAACAAAACCAGGGCCAGGGATTTAGCTCACTGGTTCTACCACCTGCCTTGCAAGCGCAAGGTCCCAAGTTCAATCCCCTGTAACCACATACAACAATGCCAGGCATAGTGGCTCACACCTATCAGCAATCAGTGCCACATATCACAGTGCCAGGCATAGTGGGTCACATCTGTAATCCCAGCACTCAGAAGGCAGAGGCAGGAAGATTACTGTGAGTTTGAGGCTTGCCTAGGCTACATAGTGAGCTCAAGGTCTGGCTAAACTACAAAGCGAGACCCTGACTCAAAAACAAAACCCAGAACCTGGACTGTTGCCTTTGGGTGTCCTGTGCCCTCTATCCTATCCCTGGCTGGAGAGAGGACACTGCATACTTTTGGAAGAACTGCTGGGCCTCCCTGACTTGCCCTTGAGGAGTCTTGGAGATGGTGCTGGGCAGATGGAACCTGCCCATCCTGGTAATGGGGGCTGGGGGCATGGGTTCCTCAGGGGACTCTGGGCACGCCTGTTTCCAGACAGCAAGAGGATTCTGCAGAGACACAGTCAGGTATGTGACATAACACAAGAGTCACCAGGTGGGACAAGAACTTGAAATCCAGTCTGCTGAGCAAAGCCTTTGCAGTGTCCCTCAGTGGTCAGCCCTCAGTCATGGGCAAAGGGCTTACACAGGATCTGGGAAGGAGCTCTTGCTAAGATGGTGCTCATCTGCTGAAGATGCCTATGCAGGTACAGCTTTGTTCCCATGACAGGGCAGGGCTCTTAGCTATTAGCATCCTGGCTCTTCTGGGAAGCGAACATGGCCCTCTACCTCAAAGCCCACTTGGCATGAGGACCCTGTGGCTGATGGGCACCAGGCCCAGCCATTCTTCTCTAGTCACTCAGCCCAGCGGGTGACACCCTGGCCTGGACTACACTCTGGGCACAGGAGAATCTCTACCCACCCACCACAGCATTCCCAGTACCCATAGTACCAGTTTTAGATTTTTTTTTCTTTCCAGGTTTTTTTGAGACAGGGTCTTGCTTTGTGGTTCAGGCTGGCCCTGAGCTCAGCCTCAAACTCACATCACAGCAATCCTCCTGTCTCTACTTCCCAAGTGCTGGGATTACAGGTGTGAGCCACCATGCCCGGCACTGTGGTATGTGGTGCTGATTGCTGCTGAGCATGACTCTCCACGCCCAGTACTGTATGTGGTTGCCGGGGAATCGAACCCAGGTCCTTGCGCTTGCAAGACAGGCGCCGGAACCACTGAGCTAACTCCCTGGCTCCACAGTACCAGTTTAATAAAGCCTCACCAGCCAGGCACAGTGCCACTGGATGCCTTTCATCCAGCACTCCAGGAGGCTGAAGCAGGAGGACTGTAAAGTTGAGCCCAGCCTGGAAAATTTAGTAAGAGCCTGTCTCAGAAGACACGCTGGGGATGTAGCTCAGGTGCAGGTCCTGGATTCCATCCTCAGTACCACAAAAACAAAAACTCACTAAACTTCCTTCTTTTTTTGAGTGCTAAAGCTCGAACCCTGGGTCTTTTGTGTGACAGCCAAGCCACCTACGCAGGAGTGACACAACTGGCCCCCACTGAATTAATGAATCATAAGGGGAGGGAGAAGGGGGAGGCGTGAATACAGCCCCACTCTGCATACCTGGATGAGGAGCCATCCTTGTGGCCTCCCACCATCGTTCCTCCACCCTGTCCTGAATTACAGCACACAAATCTGCTTACAGAATTCTACACACAACACAAAGGAAAATGGAAACACAATGTTCAACATCTTCAGTCTTTAAAAACCACAG
>PVIR01013498.1:29347-42319 GCA_004026965.1 Petromus typicus
TGTGGAGACTCACGCCCAGCAGCAACCAGTACCACATACCACAGTGCCGGGCGTGGTGGCTCACGCCTGTAATCCCAGCACTCGGGAGGCAGAGGCAGGAGGATTGCTGTGATGTGAGTTTGAGGCTGAGCTCAGGGCCAGCCTGAACCACAAAGCGAGACCCTGTCTCAAAAAACCTAAAAAAAAAAAAAAAAAAAACCACAGGTGGGCCAAGGATTTAGCTCAGTAGTTCCAGTCTGCGCAAGGTCCCTCTTAAGTGCCAGTAACCAAATACCACAGCTGCTGGGTGTGGCAGCTTAATGCGTGTAATCCCAGCACTTGGGAGGCAGAGGCAGAAGGATTGCTATGAGTTCGAGTCTGGCCTGGGCTATAGAGTGAGCTCAGGGCCAGCCTTCACTACAAAGTGAGACCCTGTCTCAAAAAGAAAAAAACACCTCAGGAAGGGTCAGGGATTTACCTCAGTGGTGCCACACCTGCCTGCCAAGCACAAGGTACTGAGTCAATTCGTGGGGGGTAATTTAGGAAGGAGAAAACAGTGTTTAGTCTGGCTGAGGCAGGTGGATTTCTGTGAGTCTGAGGCTAGCCTGAGCTACACAGTAAGTTCATAGTCCATGATGCCTCAAAATCATTGTTTTCCTCCAGCTGCGCCCAGCACAAAACGAACCTCTGCCTGCTAGATGCTGCTGCCTTTCCCTTTGGAACAAGGCTTCATGAAGGATGAGACATAAAAAAAATCACTAATAACTGAGTATAACAGCACTTGATGCCCAGGTCTGCTTCATAAAGAGGTTTCAAAGCACTGTGTCTGGAACATCCTGATCCTTATGGTTTGTCTCTAGATGTCACCCAAAGCCTCCTGTGGTCATGGGGTTTTTCCCCCAGGGTAGCTGGATCTAGAGTGTGTGCTGCTGGGATCAAGAAAGTGATGCTGGAGCGCTGGGGATTCAGCTCAGAGGCTAAAGCACCTGCCTTGTAAGTGCAAGGTCATGTGTTTGATCCCCAGATCCAAAAAAAAAAAAAAAAAAGGATGTGATGCTGGGATTGACTCGCAGTGCAACACCAGGACTGAAGCTGTCCCATTCTGGGTGTGATCAGATGCAAGGGACAGAAAGAGTGTCACTGCTGGTCACTTGCTGCTTTGCTTCTTTGCTCCTTTGCTGCCTTCTGCCCACCACGAACTGTTTCTCCTCTGTGATGCCCCTCTGCCATGCCACGCTGCCTTGGAGTCAGCCAAGTATGGATTGAAACCTCCACAATCTGTAAGTTACAATAAATCTTTCCTCCCTTAACTTTGGATGTTGAGTATTTGTCTCAACACTATTTCCCCTGGGAAATACGGAGGTCTAGGCATCACCTCCATTCACAGGCAGGGAAAGCAGGCAAGGGAGGATAATCAGCTTGCCGACATCAGACAGGAAGGAAAGGGCCTAATATTCCAACCCTCTGCAGCAGCCAGAGCTGACTCCGGCTCCCCTGAGAGTATTACCCAACCTGGACTTCAGTGGCATTATTTTTCCTTTCTCCCTATAGTTTCTCCTGAGGAACAACAAACAGTATGGTGCTGCCCAACCATGGTGGTGCACACCTATAATCCTAGTGCTTTGGAGGCTGATGCAGGAGGATCATAAGTTCAAGGCAAGCCTGGATAATATAGCAGGACCTTGACTCAAAAAACAGAAAAACAAAGTAAGTAACATGGTGCTCAAAGCTGTGCTTGGGAGCCAGAGGACTTGTTTGAATCCTGACTCTAGTCCCCATGAGCTGAACCTCAAACAGTTCCCTAACCTTTCCAGCCTCAGCTTCAGGAAAATGTAAAATGGTCAGTCATGCGTGTGTCACGGAACTCTGTGAGGATTCAGTGAGACAAAGTACTTTCAGGCCATTACCATTCATTTTCTCATCTTCAAAATGAGCACATGTTCTCACAACAGGAAAGCCAGATACATGAGAAAAGGGCTGCATTGACCCGGTGTTTAGCTTTTACGAGACCACAGAGGACACGTGACTCACAGGCATCCCAGGCTCGCCAACAGGATGCCGGGAGCTGAGCGTGCCTCACAGCGCACCAGTCCTGCTGGATTCCCAGAGTGCCTGCCGCCTCTCCAGGTTGGCAGGGCACAGGCATCAGGGCCAAGTGGCACACCTGGTGGAGGACCCAAACAGCTGGCAACTGTGTGCACTGGGGACTGAAGCCAGGTGCAGGTGAGCTGGGCCCCGGCCTATCGCGCTTTTTCCGAGCTTTGGTTTGCTCTGCCCGTGTTTCCAGGTGTCATCCTCTCACGTGGTCAGCGGGGTAAGGCTTGAGGGGACAGGAGACCGCACAGATGGCAGACAGGAAAGCCCTCCATGCCTCTTCAGAGACCAGAACTCTGGCATGTGTGTAAGCCAGTCCCACACGTGGACTGAGAAGTCTGCTAAACAGTCACTACTGGGAGCCAGAGCTTTGGGCTGGTGCAGCTCAGCGGTAAAGTGCCACCAAGCATGCCACAGCCTGGACTCGGTCCCAGCACCACACACCCCGAGCAGCAGCTGGCAAAGAACCAGGCGCAGCTCTGGGAGGACGTGAAGGGCTGCTGCTCGATGCTGGATTTGTCACGGAGAGGAGAAAGCTTGGCAAGATCTGCATACCGTGCCCAATTCAGCTGGCAGTTCCCAGGCCACCCAGTGCCCAACCAAAGGAGGCCCTGGGGGGACAACTCAATACTGCTGGCCGGAGGGCCTCCGAAAGTGCTCCCCAGGTAAGGATGTCCCAGTGCAACTCTTCTTCCTGTTCTCTTGCCCTTTCTCCTAGTAACAATTCAAATACTCCCGGAGATCCCCAGGAAAAGCCTCCATACAGTGGCTTCCTGCTGTACAGGATTTGTGTGCGTGCATGTGTGTGTGTGTGTACGTGCATGTGCATCACTGGGGACTGAACTCTTCACATTATGTAACATACTCAGGCCTTTTTCAATTTTTTTATTTTGAAATAGGGTCTTGCTAAATCAATTGTCCAAGCTGGGCTCTATACATGTAATTCTCCCGCCTCAGCCTCCTGAGAACTGGCATTACCTGTGTGCACTACCAGACACAGTTCAGAATGTAAGAGTAAACTCCGAACCCCTTTCCACACCACAGAACTGGCCCGGCTGACTGTGTTCTCATGACCCTCCGCCTCACTGGTCCAGCTGCTCACAGAACTGACCTGTTGGGTTCTCGAAGGGTCTGCACCCAGAAGTCAGCCCTGGAACTAGCTGACGTTTGACTCTCCTCTCCCCTCAGCCACCTTGCTCATTCTCTGCTTAGCTTGCATCCTACATTCTTCTCTTAATTGCTTGTTTCCTACGTCTCCCACTAGAAGATAAACTCCAGGGATCAGGATGTAGATCAGTGTAAGGGAGGGCTTAACATGCACAAGACTTTGGATTCAATTCTCAGCATCATAAAACAAAAAAGGAAAGCCAGACATGGTAGCACATGCTTGTAGTACCAGCACTCAGAAAGCTGAGGCAGAAGCACTGCCACAAGTTCAAGGCCAGCCTGTGCAACATAAAGAGTTCAAGGACAGCCTGAAGTACACAAACACAAAATATATAAGCACAAAGTATATATATATATAAAAGTAAACTTAATTAGATCACAAATCTTGGCTGTTCCCAGCACCTATACCAGCAACTAGCACATAGCAGGGGCTCAGTATCATTTAAATTAACAAATATTACTGAGTGGCTATCAAATTTAAGCACTGGATATAACAATAGATAACAAAATAAAAATCTGCTCCAAGAGTTTAAATTCTAGGAAGAGTTAAGAAACATAAAGGAAAATAGCCAGGTACAGTGGTGCACACCTGTAATCTCAGCACTGAGGAGGCTGAGGCAGGAGGATTGCTTTGAGTTCAAGGCCAGTCTGGTTTACATAGGGACCCTGTCTGGAAACAAACAAATAAAGAAAAAGAAACGTAAAGGTGAAACAGTAGCTATACTTCAGCTAAGCACACACTAAGTGCTAGATACTGTGAGACCATCTAGCAGGAATTATTTAATCAAGTGCCTTGCACAACTCCAAGAGGGAGGGGTTATTATTTTACAGATGGAGCAAATTGGATGTGGCGAGGTTAAATGATCCATGATGGGGCCAGGGATATAGCTCAGTGGTTCTGGCACCTGTCTTGCAAATGCAAGGGCCCCGGGTTCATCCCCAGTAACCACATAACAATACTGGGTGTGGAGACTCATGCCCAGCAGCAATCAGTACAACAACCACAGTGCCAGGCGTGGTGGCTCACGCCTGTAATCCCAGCACTCGGGAGGCAGAGGCAGGAGGATTGCTGTGATGTGAGTAAAGCTGAGCTCAGGGCCAGCCTGAACCATAAAGCGAGACCCTGTCTCAAAAAACCTTAAAAAAAAAAATTTAAATTAAATTTGAAAAAAAAAAAAATGACCCATGATGGCGGAACTGTGATCCCCACCCCAACAGTCTCAGCTCGGCACAAAGTCCGTGCTCTAATTAAGAGCTCCACTTCATATTTGCTGAGTGTCGAATAACGACCCGGTCAGCGCCTGATCTGTGGGCAGCTGTTCCTGGGGGCAGGGCTGAGGAGGGAGCGGCCCACATCATGAGGCTCTGGGCTTCCAGGGGCTGCACTCAGCAGAGTCTGCAGGGAGATACGGTCAGATGGAAAGCCAGGTGGAGGGTCCCAGGCACTAGGAGACACAGCTCATACCTCATCAACCCTGTCCAGGCCTGGATGCAGACACCATAAAGGCTTCAAGAAGAGTTCCTGGGGGATCCTGGCCCCAGACAACTTAAGAGTCCTGTGCATATACAGGGAGCTGAAACAGGCAGAAAGTGACAGACTCAAAGGAATGTACAAATGGACACTAGTCAGGCTGGTGGTGCATGCCTCTAATCCCAGCACTCAGGAGGCTGAGGATCACCATGAGTCAAGGATAGCCTGCACTACATAGCAAGACCTTGTCTCAAAAAAAATAAAATAAAACAGAAATAAGAAACCAGACTAGATTCTGGTCTTTGTAACCCCTGTGGTCCTCATTCTGACATATGAATTTGGGGCACCACACAGACCCAGTTTCAACCTAGTCAAAACTCAGTTCATGGTTGTCAGGTGTCCTCCCACCTACCATGAGCACAGTCCGTTAGGGTGTTTTTTCTCTTTTTTGCTGGCTATACTGGTGTGGAACCCAGAGCCTTGCATGTGTTCAGCATACAGTCTACCACTGAGCTACATTCTTGGCTACTCCAATTGCTTTGTGCTCCCCTTCAAATAACTCGGTAGGGTGTGGAAGGAAGTCCGGCATCTTCTTCCACCTCCACCTGGGTTTAACCCACAAGCCCCCTTCCAGGCCAGGGAACTGACCTGGTGCTACCATGTGGAGATTGCTCTGCATTAAAACGCGAGGGCTGAGGGCCTGAAGCTCGAGGATGGGCGATCTCCCCTTACTCCTGCCTGATTCTTGCAATCCTGTCTCACAGTCCCAGCCCCACAACAGACCTTGAATAAGAGTTGCCTACAGAATGAAGCCTGAGCCCAGTCAATCTAGAAACTCTACTCGGGCTAGGCATGAAGGCGCTTACCTATAGCTCCAGTACTCAGGAGCTAAGGCAGGAGGACTCCTAGTTCCAGGTCAACCTGGGCTGCACAGCAAGTTTGATGCTACTGCACGGTGAAATCCAAAAAGAGCAAAAAAGAAAATCTGTACCAGACACTGAACTTTCAGCTCTTGTTCACCAGAGTTCTGCTTTCCAGCTCTTGGCCTCTTGAGGGAAGACTGACCCCTTCCTTCCAATTCTACTGCCACCAGCTTGTCTTGCAGGGCATCCTCACTTTGCTCCTCACAATCCTGTCTCTACAGCAACCACAACCATCTTTTCAAATATCCATCAGATCTTAACACTTCTCTGCTTTCAACACTCTGATGGTCAAATTCTTACACCCTACAAATTGTTGCTTTTTCCACCTGGAGATTCCTCTGGTCCTGGCTGCAATCCCTCATCAGGGCACTGACCACTCCTAGGAGGACGGTGGCTGCTTACTTGTTCACGCACTGGTCATCTGACCTTTTCCCTCCTTAGAATGTCACTTCCAAGAGGGCAAGACTGTGTCTCCCTTCCCCGCTGAGGCACCAGTCGGTGGCACGGTGCAAGCTGTACACAGGGCTCATTGGGGCGTCAGTGAACTCATCACATACAAGTATTTACAAGGACCACTCACTGCCACCGGAAGCCATGAACCACGCACTGGCACTGAGAAGCTGGCACCTTTGTGTATGATTCAAAGTCCTGTTTCAAACCCAAGGAACGACAGTACCTCTAGACAGTTTTATGGCACAGAGACCAGCCATCACTTAGATTCCAGACCCAAGAACAAAACCCCAGCGACTGTAGCAGTAACGAAACCTCAAGACTCACTCTGACTTACCCCGGCTCCCTGCCAGCACACCCTGTGCCTCGATTTACCCAGCAGTTGGTCAGACAAACTTAAGATCCAAGTGACAGGAGACAAATAATCAGCAGCTCTAGCACAGTTGGATCCTCAGAGGGTGGCGCAAGCCACAAGTCTCATGATTCAGAAAACTCTTGATTTATGGCCAACAGGGGCCCCCTGGCTTTCTCATGAACTACCTGACCAGAGATGGCAGGTACCAGTACAGACAAGTCTGGCCAGGAGAGGGAGGCCACGAAGAGGGCACCAAGGGGTCTTGGCTGGAGAAGGCGGTTGGGGTGGGGCAATGCAAAAGGTGGGACGTGTGGGTTTGGTTTCCAAGTGGTTAATTCTGCAGGTTCACGTACACAGAAAGCCCTCCGAGCAGGTGAGACACGTCGTTTGCAAACTGCGCCTTCCAGAGCACTAGCTAGGCAGCGGATGATAAGGGCGGCCGGGTGTCCAGACCTTGGCAATGGGGACAAGGAGAGACAGGATGCGGGGAGCAGGGTACAGGTGAGGGAAGACACAGGGCAGGGACTCGGGAGGGCAGAAAGGGCATGACAACCGCAGTGGTGAGCAATAGGATGGGCGGCGCGGACACCTGTGGCGACGTCCCCGGCGGCCGGCTGGGGCGGAAGGGTAGCTTGGCCGGGGGGCGGGGCCCGGACCGGCGCCTCGGGCCCAAGCCGGGGTCCTCGCGGGGTTGGGCGCCCTCCGCCGTCCCTCCCCGGGAGACAAAGGGCCGCGGCTCCCGACCCCGGCTCGGCGCGGGCCCTGCGCTGTGGGCACGGCGGCCTCGCGCTTACCTGGGCCGCCCGACCCAGCCGGGCCGGCGGGACTGCGGGTCCAGGTCACGGCGCGCGCGGCCTGTTCCGGGGCGCGCTCAGCCCGAGCAGCCGCGGCAGCGGCGGCGGAGGCAGCACAAGCGGGAGCGGCCGCCACGGCCTCCGCCTCCCTCTCCGTGAGTCACCGCGGCAGGGAGGGAGGGAGGGCGGTGCCAGGCCGCCGGGGGAGGGCCCGGCGGAGTAGGCGGCATCGGGGTTCTCGCGCGCGGCGGCGGCGTGGCCACGGCAACGCCCCGGAGGAAGGTGGTGCATCGAGGAGCGGGGGCGGAGCGGGGGCCGCACATTGGTCCATCAGCCGTTGGGCGGGTCCTGCGTGGATTTTGGGGACTCTCATTGGGTTCTTCGGGTAGGGGCGGAACCAGCAGCTAAGGCGTGGCCTAGAAGTGGATGGGCGGAACCAGGTCCGGGGCGTAGTGGAGTCCGCGCGGAGGGCGGAGAGGAGAAGCGGAGGGGAGCGAGAAGAGAAGCGGGGCGGGGCGAGGCACGGGGAGGGGGTGGGGCGGCCGAAGGGCGGAGCCGCGGGCAGGATGGAGAAGGCGTCCGGGAAACCACTGTTCCCCACATTGGCTACTGCAGCAGCACAGTGATTCCCCAAAAATAATGGTCTCTCCCACACATCGGGCTGTGTCTAGAAACCTGACCAGCCAGACATACAGAACCTTGGCGAACTGCTTATTCAGGACCCGAAATCTGAAATAGACGGGGCAACCTTGGGAGGATCAGTTGGGCTAGTTAGAGGATTTGGGCCCCGACCTTGGGTCGGTGGGGCCGCAGGGCCGTTAGCCCAGAGAACTGTGTGGGTGCACAGACGTCCTCCGGCCTGGGAGGGCATCGCCATGAAAACGCCCTACTTCGAAGGTCAACTCTGCCCGGAGTCCAGGGAGAAGCAGACCGATTTGGCCAAAATACGAATTGCTCTTAATACTACCTTCCCTTCTTCCCCCCCCTCCTTTTTTTTTTTAATCAAAACCTTTATTGGTACATTTCAGAGATACACAATGGTAACATTCTTCACAAGGAATTTGTACCTGCACGTGATATATCTTGCTTCCTCTTTTCCCATCCCCCCCACCCTTCTTCCCCTCTTTACAAAAGCATTGCTTCCATTTTTCCTTCTATTCTTTTTTTTAATCCTCATAGGACGCATATTTTCAAGTGTGGCCTCATTTTCAACATTTGAACTTAGCCAGTTGCATAATGTGACACTAAACCCAGTTCACCAGCCCTCTGGCCCCCACTTCCACGAAAGTTTGAGTTTGTTTTTCTGTTTTTTCCCCAGTACTCAAGGATTAGCTTTAGGGCTTTCTCACTGAGTTATACATTCAGTCCTTTCTATTTTTTGTTGTGAAACAGTCGGGCTAAATCACTGAACTGCTCAGATTAGGCTGGAATTTGTAGTTGTCTTGCCTCCCAAAATGCTAGGATCACAGGCCTGTGCTACCAACTTCTGCATAAGCTTTCTTCTTGCAACTTTGCTGTCTACCCCCTCCCATTCCTCCCTGTTTCCTCTTTTCCTATGCAAGCATAAGATAATATTTTCTAAAATGTGTTTATATCCCCAAATGTCAGTATTCCTTTTTTTTTTTTTTTTTTTGATCTCAGTATGTAGTTCAGGCTGGACTTGAACTCAGCAATCCTCCTGCTTCTGCATCCCCACCATGTCCGGCACTGTGGTAAATGGTTATGGAGATTGAACCCAGAACCTTGCACTTGCAAGGTAGGCACTGGAACCACTGAGCTAAATCCCCAGCCCCTTGTCAGTATTCTTTTTTTGGGGTCAGTATTCGTTTTTAATCTTGGCTTTATAACTGGTTTAGTCACAACTGAGAGATATTGCAGCTTTCTCAAAACTCATAAGAACTTCACCCTTTTACCCTTTCACCTTTACCAGGTGTGGTGCATACCTGTAATCTCAGCACTTGGGAGGCTGAGGCAGAAGGATCACCATGAGTTTCAGCTGAGCCTGAAAACAAAACAAAACAAAATAAACAAATAAATGAACTTTAAAGGCCAGAAGTATCTCATTTATTTATGTCTGTGGCTCCAACAGTGTCAAGAGACTACCATATCCAAGGCAAGAGCTCAACAAATATTTGCCAACAAACATTTACCTTCATGTTTCCTAGAGGGCGTACACCAGTGTAAAAACACACATGAAAATTATTTTTATGTAACTTGACTTTTAAACAAATCAATTCAAATTGAACATACTGCTCACTATTGAAGACACGGAGTATAAATTATATTTTTAAAAGATGTTTAAGGTTGAAAGTAGGAAAAGATATAAAATAAAAATGCACTAATGTGAAATAATTCATTCATTTTATTTCGAAAATTTTTTTCATACTTTTTTTCTGTTGTTTTGAGATAGTTCTGGCCTGGAACTCTCAGCGATCCTCTTGCCTCAGCCTCCCTATGGGATCACAGGCAGGCACCACCACACCCGGCTACATACTGTTTTTCTAGCTGAAAATCAAAGAACTAGAGATTTAGTTCAGTGACACAGCACCTACCTCACAAGGTTCTGAGTTCAGTTCTCAGTACTAAAAAAAAAAAAAACCCAAAAGGAAGAAAATCCATAAGTTCATCGTCACAGCACTTGATTACTTCATCAGCAGAGCATTGGACAATTCTGTATTTCTCAACATCACCACTACCTCAGGATTAACAGCCAACACCCATTTTACAGTCTTAGAATAACACAAAGGAGGCCCAGGAAGCAGTGCATCCTCTCCCCATTGGGGACCTGCTCCTCCTTGGAGGTGCTAATGAGGAGGCAAATTACAGCGTTCTCATCCTGCCCCTCCAAGACGCAGCCCAAAGGAGGCACATCACCAAGCTAGAGCAAGCTGAACCGCCTCCTGAAATTTTCTGAATTAGAAATAAAAGGATTGTTGATGTACTAGCGCACGCCCATCATCCCAGCCCTGAGGAAAGCTGAGGCAGGATGATTGCTGTGAGTTTGAAACCAGGTTGGGCCATACATGATGAACATAAAGGCCTGCCTCAGCCTTCTAGAGTGCTGGGATTACAAATATTATTGCACAAATAAAGTAGGGCAGCCCTCCTTTTCCACTGGCAACCACTCCTGGCCTCTAGCTCTCTGATCCCAGCCCTCTCTCCTCACTCTTTTCCTGAATTTATGATTCTCTATTTTCTCCTCTCAGCTCCGGGGAGAGCCTCCCTGCGGTCCCTGAACATACATGTATCTTTAAATAGTTGCTTTTTGGAGCAAGAAAAAAAATCTGTTTTCTCTCTCAAAGGAATGAGGAGAACAGTTAGATTTCCAGACCAAGTAGGAAACCAGGG
Source organism: Petromus typicus (assembly GCA_004026965.1). Lineage (NCBI taxonomy): Eukaryota > Metazoa > Chordata > Mammalia > Rodentia > Petromuridae > Petromus > Petromus typicus. The sequence goes on from PVIR01013498.1 coordinate 39,929, forward strand.
TGGAGCCAGAGCAGGCCACAGAGAGCGCTGCCTTACACCGATCAAGCGACCAAGCAACCAAGCGATCAAGGGGGCTTCCTGCTCCATGAGGGTGAGAGAGACAGGAGGAGCCTTTGTGCCAAATCCACATCAAGACAAGCTGGGGCTTTTCTTCTTTTCTTTTTGGTGCTGGGGATTGAACCTCTGGCCTACCAAATGAGTTGCATATCCCTTTTTGTTTTTCTTTGGAGACAGGATTTTGCTAAATCAGTAAGTTGCCCAGGCAAGGCTCAAACTTGCAACCCTCCTGCCTCAGCCTCCCAAAGTGCTGGGGTTATAGGTGTGCTGGGATTCCAGTCATGCACCCTCATGCTTGGTCCATAGATTTTTCTTTCTTTCTTTTCTTCTCCTCCTTTTTTTTTTTTTCAAGAATGTTGGTCCATGCTTTCAATCCTAGTTGTTGGGAGGTTGAGGCAAGAGGATCATAAATTCAATTCCTGTCTGAATAGTTCAGTGAGATCCTGTCTCAAAAAATAAGAAAGGGTTGTGGATGTAGCTCACTGTAGATCACCTTGGGTTTAATTCTCCTTGTACCACATAAGTAAATATCTGCATATTACCTACAAGATTAAACACTGGGCAGGTGATTGAGCTCAGTAGCATGGTGCCTGCCTGGCAAGAACAAGGTATTGACTTCAATTCTCAGTACTGCGAGAAAAAAATTAACAAATTTTCAGGAATACCAAAAGTAAAAGCCCTTGTCTGTAGTTTGGTTCCTGCTTGTGCCCAGTTGTGTTTGGCATGGCTGGTACTTCCGAGAGGACGGACTATAATAAAGACCATGTGCATAGACACAGTGTTCATCGGTCGCGTGCCAGCCTCCTGCCTTGGCTTTGGCAAAGGCTGCTCATCTAATTTGACTTTGGAGATGATAAGGAATTATTAAACAGCGATGAAAGCATTTTGTAGCTCACTGAATATACACGCTTTGTGTTTGGAGTTGGCTGTGCGCAGCTGGGAACATCTGGGCATCTGGCAGCCTGCCCCAGGGTGCCAGTGCCCACACCTGACCAGCAATGCTCCGGCTATCACAGCCCCTGATGTCTGTGGGGCGGTGGCAAGAGAAACCAGGATTGCTGTCTGTGACAGGGTGTGTCACGGACCCCATGTCTCATGTGTGTGCAGCCTTGTGACTGCACCATGCCTGGTGAGACCTCAGTTTTGATCTAATACTCAGCATATTAGCCTTTAATATACTCAGTGTATTAGCCTTTAAGCAAAGCATAGTTATCTGACCACCATCTTTTCCTGATGGCTATAGTCCTATTAAAGGCCAAAGAATAAAAACAACATTTAAAAGTTGAACATAATGGCACATGCTATAATCCCAGCACTCAGGAGGCTGAGGCAGAAAGATTGCCATGAATCCGAGTCAGCCTGGACTACACAGTGAGACCCTGTCTCAACAATCAGCAGTCGTGTTCAGACTTCCTAGGGCCACAAGCTTCCCTCCTCACATTCCTGAGGCTTCTGGAGAACTCAGGGATTTGCCAGACTGACTCTGACTTCTCGGCAGTGACAGACATGTCTTGTATTTGGTCCACTGAGGTGGCGGGATGGAAATACAACTGGTTTGTGTCTCCACATCCCTACCTCCCTCTCATTACCATCCTGCCCGGGAGTGACTTCCCAGCAGCTGTATTTGCCCCCAGCTCGTAAAGCCAAAGGGGTCCTTTTTATAGTTGATAAACACTCAGGGCCCATGGTGGCCCAGTTGCACCCTGGTGCCCACTGATGCAGAGCACACATGAAAACAAATGCAGTGGGCACAGCGCAGGTGCCCTGGGACCCAGGGCTGCTCATGCCCCTCCCCAGGCCACGGAAGAGATTGCAATGACATTAATTATTGAAGCCACAAGGATGAGAGCCAGCTCTGTACCCTGTGATGCACTGTTGAAGTAATTTTAATTAGCTCAAACTTGGGCTGCCAAGGGAAATGGATACTTCTTAGCAAAAGAATTAAAGATTCTTTATAACATTTTACTTTCTTTCCTTTTAAAAACACATATGCTGGGCATAGTGGCACATGTGTGTAATCCTAGCACTCCAGGGGCTGAGGCTGGACGATTGCCCTAAGTTCAAGGCCAGCCTAAGCTCCACACTGAGCCCCTGTCTCAAATACAAAACCAAAAGAAAGTTAAAAAAAAAAAAAATAGGGCCAGGGAGTTAGCTCAGTGGTTCCGGCGCCTGTCTTGCAAGCGCAAGGACCCGGGTTCGATTCCCCGGTAACCACATAACAATACTGGGTGTGGAGACCCACACCCAGCAGCAACCAGTACCACATACCACAGTGCCGGGCGTGGTGGCTCACGCCTGTAATCCCAGCACTCGGGAGGCAGAGGCAGGAGGATT